>VZUI01036564.1:0-55548 GCA_013401135.1 Cettia cetti | reverse complement strand
GCGGCCGCAGCAGCGCCGCATCCCGGGGGCGGCCCGGGGGCGGCCAATTCCTCCAGCGGCTGCTGCCGGTGCCGCTGCCCGCGGGGGCGGTGGGAGCGCTCCCGCTGCTCCCGGCGCTTCCCTCGCTGCCGACCGCGCTCCGCGCCCGCCGCCGCGCACTGCGCATGCGCGGGGATCGGGGCGCAGGCAGCACCTCCCGCCTTACAAGGCGCATGCCCGGTGGCTCTAGACCCCGGCACTGCGTTTGCGGCGGGAGAGCTCCCGACAGCCCCCGGAGGCGCTGCGCGCGCTGATTGGCTGTGGGAGGAGCGAGTGCGTTTGAAACGCCGCAACGGTCGCTAGGACGCGCGCGCCGTGGGGGCGTGGCCGGGGGCGCGGCCTGGGGAGGATCTGGGTTCGAGACCCACCTCGGCCACAAACTCGGCGCCTTTACTCCCGTCTTAGTCCAAAATGGTTTTACAACCTTCTTCAAGATGAGGCCCTTTCCGACCTAAGTCCCGCAGGCTTTCCCGGTGTTCTGCCCAGGCTTAGCTGTTGAAGCATGTACCAGGGCTTTGATTGCAATGAGAAGCTGCTCAGCTTTCAGAAATCTGGCGTAAAATTCATTATGACATGTGATCCTAGTTCTTGACTGTATTCAGGTTTGAGACTGGCCTGGGCAAACCCACTCCAAGTGATCAAAGCATCAAAGTTTGTGCTTACTTGACAGTATTTTTCTGCAATAGGTTGCATCATATTTGTCTTTGACATGCAGTAGGCTTCAGGGTCCCAGCACTAAATTTTAAAAGGTCTTCATTTTCTCCTGGGATAAAACAGTTCTTTTGCCAGAGTGCTAGGTGTTGAAACCGTTAAAATAGAAAAGTTAGGATTTTTCAGCATTTCAACTAGCTTAGCCAGGAACATGGCTAGATGAATTATTCTCTTACTTTAAAATGATTTAAGATAGATGCTTCCAGATCATTGATTAGAACTCTTGTTTCTGTACCTTAATATCTATTATGGTACCTCCTTGCATTTTTTGTTAAACAAGACTGACTTGAGCATATTCCATTTTTCTACGTTTGGCAACTCTGTATCTCATCAACTGTTGTTGGTGCTTACATTTATTTTACCGAAATGATACTATTAATGAAGACCTTTGGGGTGACATGCATGAAGAAGGATGGAGTTGAGTTAAAAGACTCATAAGATTACATTTTAAATATTTACAGGATTTTTCAATATAAATATTTTTAAATAAAATTTTCTAAAATTTTTTAAAATTTAAATATAAATTTTAAAATATAAATATATATTTATATTGAAAAACACAGAGAAATTTCCTCATCTTGAGTTATTGCAGAGGAGAAATACTTTTCACAGTCCTGTGCCACTATGGCCTATCACAGCTGGTAATGACACCCTTCTGCGAGGTGATACAGAATTTCCATCTCCTGCAAAGACTGAGAACATAAATATCTACATCATTTTGCTTAGTTTTTAATAATTATGACCAGTCTGATTTGCTGGAAAATTAGGATCTGCAGCTGCGAGAGGAATATACTGTTAATCCGCACTGCTGCCATTCTTTAAAAGCAATATGACAATTTTACAGAACCTACACCGTTCTCCTTGTCTGGTGCTTAAGCACAAGCATTTCATATGGCTTCACAATAGCTTCCATACCTTCATTTTCCATGGCCAGAATTGCCTAAAAGGCAATTCAGCTGAAAGTTCCTAGCAAAGCTTCTAGCTCTGAATGGAAATCTCACAAATACGCTGGTTCTCCTAATACAAAAGCCACCCACAGGATCTGACTACAGCACTAAACTATGTGGATTTTGCTATTTATTTTTATTGTGGAGTTATTATATTATGACCTTGCCAGTAAGGGCAGCAAACAGCTTCAAATGCCATGTACCAGGATATTGTTAAGGGAAAAGCTAACAATATCCAAAATGCGGCTGAGAGCTCAAAAACATCTGCTCCATGTCCTCAAATTTTCCAGTGCCAGGCACATCATGCTACTGCCTGACCAAGGATTACTGTAGCCAAGAGAACTTTAATGGGAATATATGTACAAAGGACACTGGGGACTGTCAGGGTGACTCTCCAAAGGGCTGAGGAGGGTAATGAGGCAAAGGGAGGTGCCTCTGGGAGAGTTGTGCTGTGGAACAGAATGAGGGAAAAGAGGAAATCACAAGTTGTTCAGTTAGATAAACAACACCATGGCAAGAGGGGTTAAGAAAGGAGAGAATGTGTTAAACAGAGCCTTGGGAGGATACAGGTAAAGGATGGGTACTCACAGAGGGGCAACAGAGACTGATAGAATGAGATGCATGAGTACAGTGATACAGAGGGACTGGTGGGTGTGAAATACGTCATGAAGTGAGGGGTATTGAATAGTTTGAGGAAAATACCCCTGTAGGTGAAATAAACTCAGCCACGGTCACAAAATGCTATCAGTCTGAGATAAATTAGTAAGCATGGAGCCCATAAAAAAAGTTTTAGCTCTCTGTAATCTACCCTCTTTCTCTGGTTATTTCTGTTCCTAAAGACTGCCTGAAACTGTCACTATAAAGAGATGAAGAAAAGAAGCACCTCTTTTATGAGGAAAGGCTGAAACACTTGGGATTGTTCAACCTGGAGAAGAGAAGCTTGGGGTGACCTAATTGTGGCCTTCTTGTACCCGAAGGAAATTTACAAGAAAGATGGAGAGAGACTATTTACAAGGGCCTGGATTGACAGGACAAGGGGGAATGGCTTCAAATCAAAAGCGAGTGGGTTAGATTGGATATTAAGAATAAGCTCTCCCCTGTGATGGTGGTGAGGCCCTGGTACAGGTTGCCCAGAGAAGCTGTGGCTGCCCCATCCCTGGAATTGTCCAAGGCTGGGTAGGACAGGGCTTGGAGCAACCTCGGATAGTGGAAGATGTCCCTGCCTATGGCAGGGGGAAGGATCAAAATGGTTTTTAAGGTCCCTTCCAATCCAAACCATTCCATGGTTAATGCCCTGTTAGGGCAAACCAGATTCCCCACTTCTTCCCAGGAGTTTGGAGCCTCAGCACTGTCCACTAGCCAATGTGGCATTGACCTTCCAACCTATTTCATCACAACCTGCTGTAGATATAAACTAGGGTGACATGTAGCTATCGAAGTATTTTGAAAACGTCTGGTTTTATTCTTTATTCCTGAAGCTGCCTAGGCCTGCACAGAACCATGCACTGGTATTTCTGCGAGCGACAACAGCTCGGTATGAACTCAGAGGCGGTATTTTCGCTCTTTAGCAATCTTTAGCGCTCTTTAGCGCTGTGTGTCTCGGCGAGAGAGCTCCGGAACACGAACACACTCCGGACACCGCAGACCGGCCAGAGCCGTGCCCGAGAGGCCGCAGCCGCAACGCCGCGCCTGCGCCCTGCGGCCGGGCCCGCCTGCGCTGGGGCCGGGCGGGGAGAGCGGCCCGGGGCCTGCGGGGGCTGCGGGGATCAGCGGGAACAGAGGGCACGAGCCGCCCCCGGAGCCCCGGGATGCGGCTTCGCTGCTGCGGCAGCCCCCCCGCCCGCGGGCTCGGCAGGGCCGGGGCAGCGGCGGCCTGAGGCCGCGGATGGGCGGAACGGGAGGAGCCGGAGCCGCCGCGATGGCTCAGGAGAAGATGGAGCTGGACCTGGAGCTGCCGCCGGGGAGCGCCGCGGCCCCGGGCGACGGCGGCGGCCTGAGGCGGTCGAACAGCGCCCCGCTCATCCACGGGCTCAGGTGAGGGACCCGGGCGGCTCGGCTCATCGAGCCCCGGGGTCGCCGCTGCCCGCTAGCCTCGCTGCGGGCCTCGGCCAGGCCCGGCGCTCCCTCAGCGGCCTGTGCATCGTGTCCCTTGCCCTGCGGGGCCTGGGCCGCCGCTGCCCCCTTGTCCACCCTTGGCTCATGGAAGGTGCTCGCCGCGCTCCCAGTAGTGCTCTTGTTCAATTAAAATAATATTTTCAGCGCTCTGGAGTCTGCAGCTTGTGTCGCAACACTGTGGAGTTGTAAATAAAGCTCATGCAAAAAAGCTGTTCACAAAACTTTGTTTTCTCCCCCTGCAGTGACAACTCCCAGGTGTTTCAGCCTTACGTGTTGCGGACTCGCAGGAACAGCACAACAGTTATGAGCCGTCATGGAATGGTGAGGAATCTTAAGCATGTCATGTTTACACACAATAAGGAATAATTGGAGTAGAGAAATGAAGTTAAACTTGATTTGTATTTGCACTGAGTATCCTAGCAAGCTTCCAAGCTGCAGAATAAGCATTTTTTCACCTCTAACTGCAGCCTATAATGAGATAATACTGGTGTATTTACTGTGTGTCCCCAAGAAGACAAGAGGGTTGACGTTATGTAAGACTCCCCATATTAAGTTCAGTTTTGAAGTTAATTTAAGCCTGACTGTGTTAGAAGAGTAAGATTCTGTCAGAAGTAAAAGTCTTGGAAGGGTGTTTTACTTTGTTGTGAAAATGGACGAGGGAGTCACAGTTCTTTGTTGACCTGTTTGACATAGTGCCCTTTTATTGCAAAGGGCAGAACACTAGACCTCAGAAAAACAGTGGAAAAAAGAGGAATTTATTTGTTGCTCTCTGTTATAAGTCTGGTAGTGTACACTACTGCAGTTACTTAACTTTTCACAGACGTTTCATTTATTTTTTTCTATTCTCTCCTTGTCACGTGAGGGCTTTATGTGCTCCTTGCACTGAAATTTTTCTGTCTTGTCTGAGGGTAGTGGAGATTAAATATTGCTTTTCTCAAAACCTTTAAGTCCAGACATAAGTTTCTTCTATGTCTTCTGTTCCAGAAAAATGACAGGGATTTTTAAATCAAAATCTCCTGTTGTGAGATTTCTTAAGAATCAGAATTTTGGAGCTTGTCAGCAAGTGTGAGATTGGACACATGGCCATCCAGATTAGGAACTGTTGGCCCATTTATGTATGATGTTAGAGTTACAGATGAATGAGATGCATAAAATTGCACACAACTGAAAAATTGCAGAAGTTAAGCTTCAGGGAGTGTTGTTCAAGACTGAGTTGAAGCATTGAGATTTCTCCTTTACAATAGCCAGCTGGTTGAGTAAGATGCCCTCCAGGAGTTTGTCATATCCTGGGCAGTGGTGGATTATGTAACAATCACAGTTTCATTTGTAGTGTTTCCCTTGTCTAAGTGGGATCTGTAGCTATTTGTGTACTTAAGATGCTGAGCAGTATCTGCCTGCAAGTCTGATCCGTGCCACTTGCTGAGTGAAACAAAGAATTTGTGGTAAAGAAGTCTTTTCTCTTGAAGGTCAGTGTTTGCTTTTTTGAAACGTTGTTTGAGTCATCCACATGTAGTTATGCAGCTCTACACATTCTTAGGGAGTTCTCTATTTTGAACTGCCTAAGAATGTAATTTAACAGTAAATAGTGTGTATGCCAGCAGTTATGTATGGTTTAATCATTGTGGCTGTCACTTCTTTTTCCAGTTCTTGTCATCATCTCCTATTCGTATACCTAGCAGCCGACTTCATCAGATCAGAAGGGTGAGTGGAGTTTTTATCTGTGTATTCAGTAGCAGAATGAAAAGTACTACATGATATTGAAGTACTGGCACGGGGGGGTTTCTTTCCTATTGAGTCTTTCAAGTAGTAAAGAAAATGGGATATATCCTGAGATTTAATTTCAACAGGGAAGTGGCCTTGCAAGGCTTATTGTTGTGTTTAAGCTACCTTGCATTTTAGAAGTATTTAATTTAAGAGAAGCAATGAGCTGGACTGGTGGCTGTCCTGTCTTTCTGTAGTGGTTCTGCTGTTCATATTTCAGTCCTGATGGCAAATAATGGAATCATGAGTATTATTTGAGGTACCTGTGATGAATCAAATGATATGGGAAAACTTACAATGTTTATCTCTTGCAGGAGGAAGGAGTGGATTTAATGAACAGAGAAGCAGCACATGAAAGGTGAGTGTTACTGGAAGAAGGTGATAAAATAGCCAGAGTTATCATCTTTGTAGCTACTGATGGGGTTTTTTGTATTCTAGGGAAGTGCAGACAGCAATGCAGATAAGCCAGTCATGGGAGGAAAGCTTGAGCCTGGTAATCTTTTTATAGATGTTTCCTATTGAATTCTGCTTTTGCACTGAAATGACAAATTTAAGGGGAAGAGGAATTAATTGTGAAAATTTAAGAAGAAATTAAGCTCGTCTACTTTAGCTATTTGTGCATTTTACCCAATGACTTTCCATTAGAAGGTTGTGCCTTGGATTTCAAGGTAATGTCCTTGCCAGTGTTAAGTCTGAAACCTTGTATTCACAGAGCGACAATGACTTGGACAAGTCTGAGAAATCTTTTTCCCCAAAGAGAATAGACTTCATTCCAGTTTCACCTGCACCTTCACCTACAAGAGGAATAGGAAAGGTAGGATAAGTGAAATACCAAGCTGAGACAATACATCAGAATTCTAGACCAAGCTGAACTGTCAAGATGTGTAACTTCACAGATTGTTCCCTAGTTTAACAAAGCCCTGAACAGCACAACCAAACAAGCAGTAAAAAAGCCAAATCCATGTTTTGTTGATTTCTTAAAATCAAATGGTTGCCCTCTGGGAGCCTGCAGAATTTAAGGATGTTTTCAGTTACTGCTGTTTGTGCAGTGTTCAGGTGGCTTGGGGTTCTGGTTCTAGGGCAGCTGGAAGGGGTCATGAAAATAGTCATAAACAGGATCTCCAGGTGCAGAAGTGGGGGGATTTTGAGGATGAAGCACTAAAATTGGACTGCAAATCTGTGAGGTGAGAGATGAAAATCTGTCCATCAGTTATGAAAAGGAAGGCACAAATGTACTCTGAAGGAGGACTTAGATGTGTTGAACTTGTACTGAAAACTGGTGGCAGCTGTCAGAGAAAGAGGTAGATGTTAGATAAACTACTTTTCCATGAGGATTGGAAAACTGAAATATAGCACAGAGAAACTGGCACCTGGGTTTCAAGATGGGCTGCTTGACCTTGTTTGCACCCTCTTGTGTGATTCTGCTTTTGTGCAACAAAGGGAGCAGTCTGTGTGCTCCTACCATATTGGTGCACGTAACAGCCACGTAGAGTGCTGGGTAAATGCCTTCCTGGGAAAACACTGAGGCTGGGAGCTGGTACTCTGCCTTTTGAATTCTGACTGTAAAGCACTAGCAGATAACTTGACAGAAAGATTTTGTGTTTAGCTGGAAGCATTCATGGGCTAAGATCAAATTAGCTGCAGAATCACAGAGCTAAATATCCTGTTTTACTCTGGAATACTGTCAGTTTTCAAGTCAGAGGTATTTGAGTAAACTTGTTTAACAAGCTCCTGGATAAAAGTAAGTCCTGAGTACTGGGCTACTGTTTTGAAATGTAACAAGGAACAGAAACAATTCTCTTACTTAAAGAACAGTGTCTATTTCAATTTTACTTTTCTTGTGGGTTTCAGTTTTATCTTAATCTGAGCAGAATTGCATGGGCCAGTATGTTTTTGTAATTTAAAATCTAATACTTGTAAGAGTCTGTTTGATAATCTCTGTAACCTGTTGCTACCTTTCTTTAAGAATAAAAGGGGATTAGAAGAAGGGATGTTTGTTTTGGAGGGTGGAGTGTAACATCTGAGTATTTTAAGGGAAGTTCTGAGCTGTCTTCATTTGAACTTCTTGCAGCAATGTTTTTCACCATCATTGCAAATGTTTGTGAGCAGTAATGGATTACCTCCAAGCCCTATTCCCAGTCCAACAAGGCGATTCTGCAAGTAAGTAATGAGTGTCTGTTGTGCTAACATTGGAATTTAAGCCAAAGATGAATTAAAGATGATGTTAAGGCATTAAAAGAGAATTCAGTTTTACAACTGCTGAAGCATTGCCACATAAAAATGCTCTGAAATTTCAACCTTTACCAACGGCAGCTCTGTGTGTGTGTGCTCTTACAGAGCATGTTTCAGCTTTGGACTAGACTTGGTAACTTGAGGGGAGGTTCTCAGGTATTCCAAATTAACTTTGTCAGCAGATTAGTTTTATATAAATACACTACAAAAATTTTGAAATGAGGATGTGATTCACTAAGGGAAGGAGAAAACCTTAGAAAATCTGCTACAACTTTGTGTGGCAGATAATCGGTGCTAATTGGCAGCTTGTATTTGTTATCTATGTATTTAGATTCCATGAGAATTCCAGTTGTGCAGGAATAGTTTTGAAGAATGCTTCATATGCTGTGGTTGTGTTGATTTGATGCAAATTGGAACCTTTACAGGCCTGACTCTCAGCATTCTCTCTTTAGCAGGAGGAGTCAAAGTCCAATCAACTGTATCAGGCCCAGTGTTCTTGGCCCCATTAAAAGAAAAGGTATGTGTATTTGCCTTACCAGATGTTTTAATATACACATAGTTTTCTTGCTTTCTTTTTGTTACTCTGTAAACATAATGTACTTGTATCCAGAGTGAACTGGAATTTGCCAGGCATAACTCAAAAATACAATGTAAAGTAGCTAGTCTAAAACACAGGAATAAAAAAATTAAAAAGCAGCTACTACTTGACAGAGGCAAACTTTATTATACATAAAATTAAATGTCAGAGCTTATGAATGTTCATAACAATCCTACAAGTATCACTGAACAGTGCACACCCTTCAGATCATTTTAGGAATGTTGCTTATCATGCAGTATCTTCTAAACTTAGTACTGAATGTTTGTTTTCACTCTGAAAGTTCAGAAGGTGAGTGTTTACAGAAATTGAATAGATCAGTGCCCTTTCCTCCTGAAGGGGGGAAAATACATTCTTTCCTGGAACTGTTCCAGGTTAGAGATTTTCAAGTAACATCCCCAAACAAATCTCCATAGTAGAACTGTAAGAATGAGAGATTCTTAAAGTGTGCTTTTAGCTGTGCTTATCCTTTCCGCTTTTCTTATTTTAACTTAGGCATTCTTAACTGCACCAAAAACGTCCTTTTATTATACAAGAATAATGTACAAGATATTTAGGCTTTGAGAAAAGTTACTGTTTGTTGTTTGGCTTTTTTTTTTTTTTAGTGCCGCTTGTTCTGTCAGATAAAGAATGTTGTCTAACTGATACTGATTTGACAGAGGAGAGAGACAAGTTTTCTCATAAATGTCAGTTCTCTCTTGGATTTTATTTTCTGTGAATTTTAAAGGCACTAAAATTGTAAAAAAGTTTATTAAGCTAAATGATTAATAAGGAGTAAATATCCACACTTACACTTTACACAAATTGTAAAAGCAGTGCAGGTAGAGATAGGCCTTTCCTCACCAAATCCATGTGCTCCCATGAAGCATCTTTTACAAAGTGGAGATACAAGTTTTCCTTTTCGTACTTGAAATAGCAAGGAATTTTCAAATGCTCTTTAGTTTTGAAACACCTAATCCATTTAAATGAGCATACTTTATTTTCCTAAATACGTGGTCCTGTTTTTTTCTGAATTTTAGCAGTAGATTTATAGTAGAAGGAAAGCCATGACATGAAGAACTTTTCACCACCGTAGGAGATTAATACTGGTGGACTCTGCAGTGTGTTGTAGCAGTGCAGATTTGTCTCTGTGAAATTTAAGGGGCAAAAGTGTTACCTAAGTTGGTGTTTTGTTCATTTTTCTGCAAGACCAAGTATTTTAGAAATGTTTTTTGCCCATTCTGCTGGCTAGGAGCAATTATTCCTTGCCTTAAGACAGGAATGTATCCCTGTGGGTTGAAGGAAATGAAAATTTTGGAAGTTACCAGTCTTCTATAAAATGTAGCAGTGTGATTCTATTGCAGAATGTATGGACTGGTTTGCAGTAATGTTTAACCTGTGTCAGGGTTTTAAATTGACCCTGCAACTACTGCAAAGTGTAGGTGAAAGCCAGAAAAATTATTACCATTTCATGGTTTTTTCCCCCTGCCAAAGTAAGAATTAAAATATACTGTAGGTGAGAGGGTTTTTTTTTTATTTTCAAGTTCATGATATTTTGAAATGTCTGTTGTAGAGCAGCTATTAGTGAGCCAGCTCATTCTCACGGCAGATTATACTAAACAGATTACATGAATTCTCCCCATCATATTTAATCTCTTAAAGTCTGTAGATGGTCACAGGTACAAAGACAGTCTGATCCACGTTGAGTAAGTGGAAATGCTTCCACATGACAGATTTATTCCATTCAGCTTTCCTGTAAAAGTGTACCCATGCATCAGAATGCGTTGTGCAGGGGAGGGTGAAGCTGAACCCACCCGTCATTCTTATTTTCATAATCACACTTTTAAACTTCATGTTTTGACTTATGTCAGTTACTTCATCTCAGACGTTTACTTAAAACTAACTCATGGTAATTAGTTTGCTTTAGGTTATTTTGTCTGATAGCAATACAAGTAGCAAGTTTTATGTCTTTGAGATCATTGTAGCCTCTCAGATGCTGCTGAAGTTTTAGACTGGATGATCTGACAACAGCTGTCATCAAATTAATGTCTTAGCCGGTGCTTCATTGGTTGAATTAGAGAACTTGTGTTGCAAATGCAACCTTGGAGTGTTGTAGGTCAAACCTCTCTTTTACATCAGACAAATAGTAAATGGATATTCCAGACACTCAAGTGAGTTTGATTATTTACACTGTTTTCCTTAGGTGAAATGGAGACTGAAAGTCAGCCAAAGAGACTTTTTCAAGGAACAACCAACATGCTTTCTCCAGATGTTACACATCTGACAGATCTCAGTTCATGGTAAAATATCTCATGTGACCTGAAATGCCAAAACAGGGAATGTGCATTTATCACAAGCTTTCTAGGGTTTTTTTTTCCAGGAAAAAAATACTTTTTGTGTATCTTGCGGATGTGTATTAATGGGATCTATCCTGTGGTAGTGTCCTGTGACAATGATCCTTCTCCTTTGATCCATTCTTCCTGAATAGACTCCAGCCTGGATTTTGTGTATCAAAGCTTTTACACTGAATATAATTGTTACAAACTCCCTGCTGATTCATAAGCAAAGTTACTTTGCTTCACCATTACAATATTTTGTAGGCAGTGGTCATACAGTGTCTGTGGCACTTTGCCGAATACTTACAAAATGCGTGTGAGTACTTAATTGTTCTTGTCCCTAAGTTCATGATTTTTAGAGTTATCTTTCTTTATTACAATCATAAAATGCCAAGGTCTTTTTGTGTTGAGTCAGATACTAAGTATTCAAAAATATCAGCTGTTACCATTATAATTTCAGTTTACCTACAGACTTGAAACTGCCTAGATGGTTTTTCCAACATTGCTTCCCCCTGAATTGCAAAAGCATCCATTTATGTGCGCTCTGGATCTTGGTATCTAGATGTCAAAATCCAGACACAGGAATTCTGTGAGGAAAAATAGGTCTCAACCTTGCTTTGAGTAGTGCCATGTTAAAGAGCATTCCAGCTAATTAATGACACCTTTTCTGCATTGCTGATTAATTTATTATTTTTCCTGTACTATAAGCTTCTAAGGTTTTATAGTTATTTGTTGTCACCTCCTTTCTACATCTGATTAAAATCAGCTTCATAATTTATTCTGCATGTTAAAAAAGCCGAATAATTCTGCTCCTCATTCCCGTGAGGAGCATGAATATCTTTAACATGCTACAGAAAACAAGGAGTTTTCAGGGCTGCCAGTCTTGCAGTAAAGACTGAGTGGTAGTATAGGTCTCCTACAAGTTCTGTCCAAGGGGGAAGCATGTCAGCTTTGTTCAGGGCCTTGTGCCCCTGCACTGAAGGACCTTTTTCCCTTTCCCCAGCCTGTCCTCGGATATTCTTGATGGGAGTAGCAGCAGTGTTGGCTCTTCCTCTGATTCCCTGACTAAAGGCAGCATCACCACGGAGTCTCCAGTGACCTGCTCCAACTCCTGCTCCTCGTTCATTCTGATGGATGACTTCTCACCCAAGTGACTTTACAGAGTCCTGAGTTGGTGTCTGGCTGTGCTGTCCCCTTGCTGTACACTCGTACAGAGAAATGAACTCTGATCCTTGAACCATTCATATGAGGTTTATTAAAAGGAAAAATTGTTGTTACTGTAATCCTTGGCTACTTTCCAGTGATTTTTTTTTTTTAAATTTATCCATTTAATGGACATTGTAGACCATATTAATGTCTGGTTTTAGGAATTTATTTTTTAAACAAGATGTCTGCTGATATTGTACTAACTTTTGCTTTCACGAATTTGCATACACCTTTTGATTCCAGGAATAGGTATCTACCTATTAGTGTTGCAATTTTTAGGAATGTACTTCTATCATTATCATGGTCACTATGTCTAGGGAAATAACTTGCTTTGGAAGGATTTGAAAATACTAATTTATTCTCTGGCACTTCTACTATTGAGTAAAATTATTCTTGCTTTTTTTTTTTTTTTTTTTTTTTTTTTTTTTTTTTTTTTTTTTTTTTTTTTTTTGTCTTTTTTTTTTTTGTCTTTTTTTCAGCCTCAAATTCCTTTATGGAAGGGAGGAAAAAAAATTATTTTCTTAGTGCTGCTAGTTATTTTAATGAATTCATTTACAGAAGACCACATTGGGTGTGGAAATCTCACTCTATTACATTAAACTGAAAACCCCACAGCAAAATAACTAATGACTGTCACTTTTGCTATCAGTGAAGAAATAATAATACTCTGCAAACATGATTAAATTAGCTGCATAGTTCTCTTCCCAGAACATTTGTCTTAGAGATTGTATGAAATAAGGTCATTATTCAGCAAGATTTGGCCAGTAAAAATTAATCCGCACCTCGATCGAAGACATAGAGTGCAGATAACTAAGTTAATTAAACTACTGTGTAGGAGAACCATGTATGGCACCATCGATGTCTCCTGTGGCATTGAGGTCATAAGTATTTTTGTGCCTTAGGGGACATTGTTACAAAATTATGGAATGTAAACCAGAGGGGTGGGTGGGGAAAGTCCTTGGTGTACAGCTTGTTTATAGAGTGCTTACCCAAGTCTGTTGGCAGTGCTGCTTCCCTTAGTGTTCCTTTCTGAGGTGTGGAGGTGCCGGGGGCAGCCCCAGCTGCGAGGGGCAGCCAACGTGAGACCCTTTCCAGCTGCTCTGGGCAGAGTTTGTCCCTTTGTTGGTCATGAGCAGAGCAAACAGCTCAGCAAATGTTCTATTCCTAAGGAAAAGCTTTGGATTGGATAAGAGCTCTGCAAATTGCTTGGTGAAGGAGTTCTCTTTGAGTTCTGAGTAGTCTTGATACAGTACCTTGGTCAGTCTGAGGTAGGAACAGATATTTTACTTTTTAAAGACTAAAACGGGGCAAAATAATCCGTTTGTAATCTACTGTGTTATGCTATTTATTATTTATAACTCTGTAAAAAGTCTGTGGTGATGAATTATAGTATTTTTTTATGATTGAATAATTTTTTTATGTTCAGTAATTGCTGGCTGGTTTGTATTTAATACGCAACATTGTCTGCCAGAATCATAAACTTCCATTTTTGAATGTTTGTAACATAAATGCTTTTGTTACCTAAAAGTACAACTTGTGATCTTTCTGAAAGAAAATAGCACTGAATTTAAAGTAAGATTATGTGCTTTAGATGTGAGCACGATCTCTGGCAATATTGTCTGGCTAAAAGGGGAGGGGGAGAACCATAGTTTTTTCTGTTCTGAAGAAGCTGTTGGGTATCCAGATGACATGTACATACCAGATTATTTTTAAAAGGGTTTCCATTAAATTGTAAGAAGTACCAGAATGGGCCTACAGTGGCACTATTTGTATGATCATTTCCACCTGTGGAGCATTAGTTCCCCACTTCAAATAAATGTGCATATTGTAAAATATTGTCCATTGGTGCCATTTTTAAATAAGCTCTACAGTGTTGAATGTTAATTTTGTTTGTATATGCACAGTGCTATTTCTTGAATTTTTGATGTCTTAAGTCACTTAATTATCTTTTTATTCATGCCTGTATCTTCTCTACCTTCTTGGTGCTTAAAGAAGGCTGCTTTTTCATTTGCAAAATATTGATAAAAAGTCTGTGATAAAATCCAACCCTGTTACATGTGCCCCAGTTCCCATGCTTCTACTGGTACTGCGATGTGAAAATCTGAACGAGGGGTGGCAGGAGTGGGAAACCTATTGCATGCTTTCTTAAACCTGAGAAGAGCATAGCTATTGCTTAATTTTGGCTGATTTACCTGTACAATTGATGTATTCCAGATTTGTTTGTTAGTGGAGGGTCCTGTCTGAGTGCTGGCCTCTGTAATTGGAATGTAAGCTGCATAAAGCGAGCGCACAAAATAGTCACTCTTGTTACAGCAGTTTTTTGTAGTGTTCTGGCTCTTCCCTACTCTTGGAAGGTCTTGTAAAAGACATTGCTCTTTTATAAAATATATACATAGTGCACACACTCGCTGTGTCTGTTGTTTCAGAATGAACGGATGTTGCTGCGTAAGAGGCCCAAGGTAGGCCCAGGCTCTCTTTCGGGTCCCTAACACAACTTGTTCCATTTGAAACAGTTTTCTGATATGCTGGTTATTGATACTTAACTGCATTTGCGTTGCCACTGCTGCAGGGGGCTCATTGATACTGTAACGTACTCTGACTAAAACTAGCTAAAAGTTGCATTTCTGGATTTGTTACCTGCCTTGTCTGAGGGATTTAGATACCAGTGGGGAAAGAAGGCCAGTGGTGCTTGTAGTCAGCTTTAATGTATAACTGCTGACATTTAACAACTGGTTTTTATGACTTCACCAGACTTATTTCTGCTGAATTGCCATGATGAGTGGCTGAGAATTCCCATCTTTCCCCCACTTCCTTTTTATAAGGGATCATTAGTGCATATCTGTTGCTGAGAATCACAGTGATGAGTTACCTTTAATGTTTTAATAGTTGAGAACTAAGTTAAAATACCTGTGTAATTCAATCAACATTTTAGATGGACTATTTTTAATATGTTAATTAGCACAGCATTACAGCAATGGTCTTTGTACAGCTCATTGACCAGCACTGCCTTTAGATCATATCCAGAGCATGCTGAATCCTCATTTCATGGGCTTAAAATGCTGGAAGGATTTTACCAATGGTTTAGAAAAATGTGTGTGTCAGCTGTGGAACTCTGTATGTTTTGATATTATCAAGTGTTCTCCATCAGGAAATGGATCACAGTGTGCATGTTTCATTCTCCTTCATTGAATTTCAAATTGAGGGATCATGGGCCCAAAAGCCTGTATTTAAGGGGCTGTTTTTTTGACTGTATGTGATTAAATACTTTCTCCTACAATGAAAGTAATTAAACTGTCAGTGGGTGAGGATGTAAATTTGAGTCCTGCAGAGTTTATTGGAAAACTCATTCTTGAAAGGCTCAAGGAACTTTATACTGCATAAAAACACTAAAGCGTTTTGGGGGGTTTTTTTATTAATTTGTAATTCATGACAAAAACAGAGAACTCATTTTAATAACTCAAAATGCTAAAAACATTTTAAATGCAAGGCTTTACCTTGGCATGTTTCTCCAGACAGGTCTACATTGGGGGCTTTTTGCAGAGGTGAGCTTGAGCAGGCTCAGGCAGATTTGGAACTGAGGTTCTGGTGCACAAACACAATAGACTGGCCCAGGGAAATTATTTTTTGCAAATATTCACATTCTTATCTGTAGACCCTGCTAATACATTGTGTGACAACAAAGATGAGAACTTGTTTTTCCTGGAAGGAATTTCATCAGCATATAATTTTCCTGGTAACTTCATAATAAAAAAGCTTTGCATTAACATGAGTTCAAGAATTTCATGAAGCCGTACGCCTGTTGCATTTGCTTTTTTGGAGTAAAAGCCACGGAATATTTTTGGAGCTATAAAAACTTCCCCTTGTATTCCAAGGCTATTACATGAATGGCAGCTGTCCATAGTAGATGAAAAGGAACTTTGCCTATCATTGTGTATTTTAGTCTCTCTTGAGGCTTGTTAAATAATCCTTAGCAAATTCAGTGTAAAATGAGTCACTGGAGATACCAGAAGACCCAGTGAGAAGTAAGGAGTGACTGGCTCCCCTAATTATAAATTAAAAGGTTTAGCCTTGAGTTAATCTTACCCAGCTAATTTTCAATGGAAAAATGCATTTTTTTAGACAACTGAGAGTTTTCATAGGGGTCTGCCCTGTTCAGACATAGAGGAAAAGGCTCCTCATGGCCAAGTCTAGGGCTGTTTTGCTTAATTCCCTCAAAAAAAAAAAAAAGGGAGCTGTGCTTGCCCATCAGAATTGGAGCAGCACTGCCTCAGTTCCAGTTGGTTTTGGGGAGGGCAGGGACTTGATGTTTGGGTTTCCTTAAGGGCTGGTTGTCTAATTCCCAAAGGTCCAAACAAGGACCTTTGTCATCAGGTTATAATCTGATGACCATTTTTAGGGCAAGTCTGTTTTCTGATGGAGTAATTATGCTGCAGAGCTGGTTTAAGGGTAACAGCTGGGGTTTACTTCCTGCTGTGGGGACAGGACTGCTGTTCCTATAAATGCTAAGGCACAGAAGACACTAAAAGTGTCCCTGCACCTCAAGGCTATCCCTTTATCCCTTTAGAGTGGACTGGGCCCTTGGCGGAAGTCTCGTTTCAATCCAAACCCTTTTTGCATTCAAGCTGCTTTTTATTACTTGCTCTTAGATCTTAAAGCCTTTTGGTTTGAGTCTTCCCTCTGATTAGCGTGCCAGAGCCAGCATTTTCTCTTTAAACCTGGAGCAGTTTGGTTTGTTGTTCTTGCATTATAAAGTTTGGAGATGGGGAGGAGGTGGGTTCTTGCTATTAACAAAAAATGCATGTTAGCTTGGATGATCACAAAAGATTGTGGGGATTTAAAAGAAATGAGACTTGAAAACAGGGAACAAAGAAGTGCCTATTTTTAGTGAACCAATTTGGCTGGTTTGATACCAGGCTCTTTCTCTAAACATAGGCAATAGTCTTTTGAGCATATTTTTAGTAGCAGCAACAAAACCCAATGTGCTTCCACCTCCAAAGTCTTGTTACTGTAAAGTAAGAGTTTATTGCTGAAAGATCACAAGTTTTGTTCATCTCTAACCAAGCAGGCCAGGTCTCTCCAGTTTCTGCCCAAGTCTGCAGTAACGGTCCCTGTGAGTCAACAGGCCAGTTAGTGACACCAGGCTGTAAAGCAGTTCCTCTCTGTCCAAAAATAATCATCTTACACGGTACAAGAGTTCTAACACTGTTGTTCTTCCTTAGCTTATTTCTGAGAGCCATATAATCTTATTAAACACATCTTATTTTATAAAACTCATTATGATTTACTCTTAATTGCTATAGGTTGCCTATCTCACTGAATAGCTGTGGTAGAATTCCTTGTGGCCTGTCTCTCGTCTTGGGGTATAACAGAGTTTAGTATTTTTGATTATTTTTCAGATAATGCAATGTTTTCTGGAAGAAATAACCATTGTGTTTTGATTCTGTAAGGTGTTTGGATATAGTTTATGCAGAAGTAAGTCCTGTTTGAAAACTTGAGTTAAATGAATCTTGGAGACAATGACATGAGATTATTTTTTTCAGAAGATGAGTAGCTTAAGCCCTGCATTACATAACAAAGCCTCCTACATTCTGCCACCACTTTTCAGCTACCACCAAAGTTGAGTAAGCTGGCAGAAGCTCTCAGCTATTATTTGTGTTTGGATAGTTTAGAACACAGATTACGAAAACTCTATTGTGCTAGAACAAAAATATTTTCCTTTCCCCTAATAATTTGCAATTTAAATTTGTCATGAGAACTGTAATAGTTTATCAATGCAATGTGTGCTCAACAATTTTTTCAGTATGCAAAAGTAAGGGTTTGTAATAGGCAAGTAGGAAGCAGGTGGGATTAAAAACTGTGGTCCCAAGTAAAATAATGTAATGGACATTAACTAAGCCAGCATCTAAATATAAATGTTGGATCCAACCTCTGACAAAGCTCTACAAGCCCCTAAAAATTTGTAAAAATTCAACTACTGCCATGAACTTAACAGCTCTCTTTCTCAACCCTAGTTAATGGCAACTCTTCCCTATCTATGAACAGAACTTCCATGAATTTGGAAGAAAAATAAATATGAAAAGGGGGAGCAAGAATAAAAATGCATGTGTGCCTATGGTATATAAGTACTGGTTTGAAAAATGCTACAATGTACAGTGAATTGGGACAAATGTGCTTTGAATAAGAGTTGAGGGTGTGCTATGTAGAGTACGTGTAACATCTTGTTCACGTGCAAGAACAGAGTGTGAAAGAAACAGCTTTGTGGGGGAGAAGCAACATCAAAGGCCCTGAAAGAACCAGTGCTGTAATAGGAAGCATTTGCCTTTGAGGACTCCTTTGGCTTCTGGTCACTTCTTATTTTTTTTTCTTCTTTGTTTTCACCTTCTTATATTAAAACACAGCAGCTGAGCTATGAAAGGAGCATGAGTAGGGTGAGCTGGACGGGCAAGAAGGAGGGATATGGAGGGCCAGCTGAATTTGTATGGGATTGCACAGCTTCCCTCTCACCCCCTTCACATGGAGTTTGCATCCGGCTTAAAGGCTGTGGTTGTGTTTGTTGGACACCCAAAGCAAGGCTGGAAGCTCAGCTTTGTGTCTTTAGCTGAAAAGTTAGCACACAGGATTGTCAGCTTCTGTCAAACGTGTCCTAGGTGTGGGCAAAACTCTTCCTGGGGGCAGAGCGGGAATGAGAGGGAAATTAGGGGTGTGGGAGCGGGACAAAGGTGCCCCAGAAGCTTTGGGCACTGTGGGAGAGCACGAGGGACCTGGTGGGACAAGGCACTGTAGATAAGTGAGCAGGGGGAGGAATGTCACCCAGCAGGAAGGACACGGCCCGGCAGCAGGCTGGTGCACACTCTCTGTGGAGAATGTGATGATTTTCCAGCAGAGTGTCGGGGTTTCCTTGTTGCCAGTAGAAGGCTCGCACTGAGGGAGAAAGTTTGTGGTACAGCTGAATGCAGGCAGCAGCCTGCCCCAGCCACATCCTACAGCCTGCGCCTCGCTGGGTGTGTTTTTGGGGGAGTAGCAGAATTTTTTCAGCCTTGCTTTACATTAGCAACAGAGAACATCGAGCATGAGGGACGTAGAGCGAGCGTCAGTGGCAGCGAACCGCGCATCCCTGGCTCTGCTGGGAGCTTTGGGCCAGCAGGGGGAAGTTTGTGGGGCTCTGGATGGCCACGGGATGGCGTCTCGTGGCTTGCAAAGCACGGGATGGTGTTTGGTGGGCAGTGGTAATACTGCCTGAAGTGCTCTGAACTGCGCTGACCCTGCAGCTTCTCTTGCTAGAAGCTCCTAATGTTTTCTGCCTTTTCACTTACAAGGTAACCTCTTCCTTTCAGAGCCAACACTAACTTGCCAGAGTGAAGGTTTCGACTTCTTCATGCTAATAACCTTAAAGCTGATTTTAAAAATGGTTCTCTATGGCTGTAAGGATAACGTAATCCCGTGCTAGAGGGAACTCGGATCAAATTTACTGACAACCTGAAATGAATGAATAGGCCTTGCTCACAGCAAGAGAGCTTTCCTAGGAGTACATTGCACGTTGGCTGTTTTCCCAGCCCCGTGGAGCCTTTCAGGAGCCTGCTGTGGCAGGTTTTGGTTGGGTTTAGGGGATTGCAGTGTACAAGATGGGGTTTTTCCCACGTGCTGATGCTGCAGTGTTCCCATCAGAATGCACACAGGAAGCATCTTCCTGTTATTTCTCTGAGTGGGCACACACAGACCTGGATCTTGGGGAATGCACAGCAGCTTCAGCTCTGTAACCTGCAGCACAAAGGGAGTGTCTGCCTGCCTGGAGAGTGTAACATCTTGTCCAGCCATGGAGCCTTGCTCTGGTGCCCTGTCCAGGTGAATGCTCAGGTAAGGCTGGCCAGAACAGGTCTTAGTGTCTGCAGCTGCTTTTGACAGACATTTGGTTATTTACTGAAAACCAAGGTGAGAAATGGGACAGCACCAGCTCTGGGCTGTGTGTGAGAGCTGCCTTCAGGGTCATGGTGTGGGCTGGGATGGTCCAACTGCTGCCCTCCAGCTCTGTGACCTTACCCAGTCTGGAAAGGAGCTGGGGGAAGGTGGGGGAGACTCATGATCTTCCCAATGGGCTTTGGGATCCAAGTGCCGTGCTGAGGCTGGGTGCTATCAGCACTGCTGCTGCTGGGAATTCTGGTTTGGCCCCTGGATCAGTGACTGGCCTTGTTGTGCCTGTGCTGCACGTAGTTTTGACTGGAGCTGGGAGCAGTTTCTCTGCTCTTTCATAGTTTGCCTTCTCCTTTGCACGTCTCCAGCAGGAAGTGCAGATTCAGCAGGCATTGTATGCCTCAGCAGCCTGCCAGCTGCCTTGCTAAAGCTAATTCACAATTCAAGTCACTCCTGATAAGTTTGCAAACAATGTACAGTGATTTCTGAGCTAGATAGCAGCTGAGCTGAGCTCCTCCACTTCCAGCCTGTCACTTGGACAAGACTCTAACCTTACCTTGTGAAGCTTATGGGTCAAATGTGGCCTCAATATTTTCTGCTTCTCTGATGTTTCATAAGCTTTTATTTGTTTAGGAGTAGCTTTGAGTGTCATCTTTATTATTGAAACCCTCGAGTGTGTGGAGACACAGAGGAGGCATATGGTTAGTGTTGGTTGAATATGAGTTAGAAATTGAACCCAGGATTTCTGACTTGCAGTTTAGTTCTTTGATCACTGAATAATTGTGTTACCCCCTTTACAACTCACTGGAATAGCCTGGGAATTTCACTGGGAATAATTCCAGTGAAAACAAGAGCAACGTTTTTTTTTTTTTTCCTTCAGCTAACTTCATGTGGCAGCCACTGGAAGTGTGCTCTGAGGAACTGGCCCAGAGGAAGTGACTCTGCACTCGTGGCTCATCAGCCCTGGCAGGAAACAGCAGGTCAAAGTTAGAAGGAACTTACTTAAAAAGCTAAAGAGAGAGTGGTGCAGTAAGCACTGCAAGAAAGCAGGGCTCAACAGTCAGCAGGGGAGTTTGGGGTTCTATGTCTCAGTCGTTTTTCCACTTCCTCTCTTCTTGTTCACTTCTGTTTAACCAGAGAGATGCCAAGGTGATGATCTGTCAGGTGAGAATTTGTAGGTGAGACTCTGCCCTCTCCTAATCTAAGAACAGCTCCCTCTGGAAAATGGGGCTGGTGCAGAAAATGCACTGTTTAATCTACCTCCGTATCTTTTTATGAAATGGAATTAAATCCTCATGACTCTGTATCTCAGCTTGGCAGATACTGTTTTTTTCAGACGTGTATGGTCAGTAGTCACAAATGTAGCGGCCTGGAACTGCAGGGTTTGAGCATCCTGTGCAAAAATTGGTTAAATACAGTGGCAGAAAGAGGAATATGTATTGCTCCTGGCAGATGACAGCAGAGTTTCTTTTGTAGGTGGGCTTTGGGAAGCCCTCCTTGATGCACTTTCCAAAGGCCATGAGGTCACATCACAAGCAGACTTACATGTTGGAGTGTATCTGTCTCTGTGCCATGAGTTGGGTTGGGTTTTTTTACTTCTCCTTTGGTATTGGAATTGAAAATTCAAGTTGGAGAAATGTGAAATCAATTGGGCCTAATCCATTCCTGTTGTTACTTCTTTTGTTTTCACTGGAGTTACTCCAAGGCTGAATTCAGCATATGATGAACAACTTGTTCTCCAAAGCTGGAACTTAAGGGAGAAGGTTTTAGGGATGATCACACAACTCTGGGGCTCCTTTTCAAACAGCTGAAGCTCCCACAAGAGGGACAATATTTGGTTAGTTCAGATTATTGAATTTAGTACAGCATTCTAGTAATAAGCCCTCCAGTCATAATAAGATATTATTATCCCTTAGAAGAATTACTTGAATAAAACCCAACTGCTTGCTTAGATTAGATGGAAAAATCCTGTTGATCTCATTTACCAGTCAGCTGCACAGATACCAACCTTGAGCAAACACAAATGGTTCTGAGCCTGGTAATCCTTGTCCTGCTCCCTGTCCTCTCACCTTCTCTGGGACCAGCCCCTCCAGGGCTGCTGCCTGTGAAATGTTCACTGCTCTCCATGCACTGACCATCTCAGCTGCAGCCCAGGGAAGGTTCCAAAGAGGCTACAAGCACTAATTCTGTCTTGGTTAGATGGAAAAAGGACAGTGCTATAAGCTGTGGAGTAGCTGAGTGTTACTAGCTGAGGACTAGGTGCTGTATATTTGAGTTTAGAGATGGGAGGGTTGTTTGTTTGTTGGGGATTTTTTCAGGATCAAGGATATTGCTGTAAAGAACTAAGATGAAACTCTTTGCAAATTTGTCAGATGAACCAGTCCTTGCTGCTGGTTTAATTCCTCCTGTGTTCCTGTGAGCTGTTGGAGGGGTCATGGCAGAGGCAAGATCCCCATGGTAAAATTAAGCTTTTCCTTCTTGGAGAAATAACCATTACTGTCTCTCTGGCTCACTCAGTTTCATTTACTTTCTAAACAACTTAGATCACAAAGGGCTCCAGGAGGGTTGCAGCACTTCCAAAGAAAAGGCCTGGATTACTTTCTCCAATTTAAGAGAGTCTTGTGAAAGTTCTGCTTCCTGCCCTTGCCCAGAGAAGAGGATTTATAACAGATGCTTCTGCAGCCTGCATTGTGTGATTTGGAAGGTGGAGGGTGCACCAGTCTTTCTGTGCTTGGGAGGCCAGGGCAGCTTTCTGCTGAACAACACAAATCCTGGCTGACAAATAGAAAATCCTGGAGCCCAGCTGACACAGAGATTCCCCTCTTGCACCAGCTCTGGTGTGTTGGGGCAGGAAGCTTTCAAAACTTTGTTTCTTTGCTCAGGCAGTTTCCAGTGCTACGGCCATGGTATGTCCTTGGTCTCGCTGAGGTTGAGCACTTCTCTGTTACCCTTTGGTTTTCACCTTCCTCCTCCTTTTACTTTACTTCTGACCTGGGGATGCCAGCTGCTCTCCCTGCTGCTGCTCCTCCAGACTGTCTCTATTTTCAGTGATCCAAGCTGCAGTTTGTAATCCCACAGCCCTGACTACCAGGGATGGTACAGAATGTGCTAAGAACAGAAACAGCACTACAGGAAGGGGCATTTATAGTGCTTATTACACTTAATTAGGACTAGAGGAAGTGCTTCCTTCATGCCTCAGCTGATGCACAGGGTGAAATACTTTCATCAGTTAGATACATAGGAAATGGCAAGGAAGGACTTAACATCTTTAAAATCAAAATAAAAAACTTCCAATCTTACTTGTCTTGACCTGTTTCTCTCCACAGCAGAAATTGCATCGCTAATAAGCTTGTCAGGGTAATGGTCAATGAGATGCTGTTTCACTTAGATCTGGGGAAAGTTTAGGGAGAGGGCAGGAAATTTGATGTATAGTTACTGACCCAAAGGTCAGTGGAACAAACACCAGGTGGCCAAGAAAAACAGAAAAAAAAGTTAAAATCTTACAATCCACAACGCAGAGAGATTATCACACCAAGTTCTGGTCCAAGTTCCCATGCCAAAGAGGATCTTTGTCTTCTAGGAGCTGTAGCTCCTACTGTTTGTCCTCCATGCTGCTCCAAGATATAATCACTTCCCCAATTACTTGGTCATCAAGAGGGCTGTAATTTGGACCAAGGCTTCAACACTAAACCAAGCATGTTTTTGCTCAGCTGAAGCACAGGGCAGGAGGGGTTGAATTTCCCCTTCCGTGGCTGTAGTTCTGCAGGGCACCCAAACACAATATAAATGTCTGGATTCATACAACAGGGATTTGACACAGTTCTAAGGTGGGATGTGCTGAGCCTCTTTGTGTGCAAAGCTCGCCTTCCCTGACAGTCCAGCACCAGGTAACAGTGTAGGCTTTTGCCTCCAGCTCTGCTAAGCTCTTGCTTTGTCTCCTGTTTGGGTTTTTGCTTCACTTCCCTTCAAGCACTTGGCTCTAGGAACTGGTGCATCTCATCTTTCACTTTGAAACTCTCTGTTCCTACTAGCTACTGAGTCACCTGGGAATTGCAGATCCTAAGAGTTTGGAAGCTACAAGATATAAAACAAATAAAGCTGTAAAAAATGGTATTGTCTTAATTCATGGAGGAGGAGGATTGTAACTCATGTCCTTGAATACTCTGCTTAGGTGCTCAGCCCATTTATCTTGTATATTGAAATTTTATTTATTTTGCCATATGAAATATTTGCCCAAGTACTTCCTTCTATCCTTCCTTCTATCCTTCTATCCTCAAGTTAGTAATGCCTATGGTGAAAGACTGACTTTTTTTAAAAACCTGTCAAGTCCGGATAAAGGACACAGAGAAGCAGCCTGGTGTGGGGAGTTGATAGGGGTGTTTTGGATTAATTACTACATGATCTCACACTGTACTCATTTCATTCAGTCATGAACTTTCCTGAAGTTTGGAAGGAATTTTGAGTTCTGGATTCAGCTGTGAGAATGGAATATCACTTTCCAGACGGGCATCCACAGTTCTTGAAGAAAATCCCAGATCAGTCTTGGCCATCAAGGCACTGGATATTTTCCTTGATGCTGTTCCAGAGCTCCAAAAATGCTCTGTGTCCTAGAGAGGTTGTGACTTGTCTAGGGGCTGTTGGACAGACCAGTCTACAGAGGCCACTGGACCTGACAGCATCGAGGGGCACATCAGGGCCAGGGCCTAGTGAGTGCTGTGGATTTTATCTTTTTGTGTTCCCTTCAATTTTGCTGTAGTGTATGGCCATACTTCAGGACTTCCAAAGGCTGCTTCTCTAATCTCCCCAGCAGGATTACTGCCACTGGAAATCATGAGGGCTTGGACTAGCTATCAACTTTATCAGGAAAGCTTCTTTCCAGCCAAGCCAGTAAAAGCTTTGCTAAGCGGGAATCTTGGGTTGAAGCTGCTCTTCTCATATTTCACTGATGACCTCAATGAATGATTTACTAGGAGAGTAAAAGATTAGTCAGATTCTTCCAAATGCATCTCAAGTCATATAAAGCACTTGGTTTTCTTGGTTTTGTTGGAGCTGGGCAGTTCCTATTTCTTTAGCCTCATTAGGCTGTTTTACAGTGACTAATTGCCCTGCACTCCCTTCCCTGGGAATCTGGTGTCTCCTGGGGAGGGATCCATGCTCCTTGCACAAGCCTCATCCGTGCCCTGGAACAGCTGTGCCCAGTGCAGGCTGCTCCACTTGGGCAGGTACTCAGCAGCCTTGGGATGGGGTGTCTCCAGCTGTATTTTACTGGAGAGGTTTGTGTCCTAGGAGAGAGATGGTAAAGGGAATACTTAAAATATGCCATGAGGTGTTCCCATAAAATTATCAAAACTTTGCTGAATCTTCCGGTGGAGAAAACCATCACTCCAGAGTTCAAGTGAACAGTGGATTGAGAAGGGCAAAACCTCTGGGTTTAATATTTTAACTAGTCTCCAAGGCTTGGATGAGCTCTTCTGGGAGAAGAGAGATTACCCATGTTTTCCTGTTACAGAGTTTCTCACATTTTTCTCCTTCACACTTGGCAACCAGACCTCTGTATCTGTCTCCCTGTGGCAATTTCTGCAGAATCTGGCTGTTTTAAAAGACTGCAGTACTGACTTAAACATACAAATTGGCAAACCAGGGTTTAAAGCAGACCAACTTTTTCCTTTAGAGTGCGACATGTTAAAGATCTTTGTTAAATTATTTACAAGGGGTCTCACAAGATGAACAGATCTTTGCAAGTAATCATTTGTATTACTTCCATTGTGCTTTTCTCTCCTGCCCACTAAATCAGAACACAATCATGAGATCACTAAAGGGCTTGCAGGGAAGGATGGCCCATTGCTCTTGATGTATTAAGTGTACATGCCATAAAGCCTAAAGCAGTATTGGCATGTTGGTGATCTCCTGAGAACAATCTTTGATTTACAGCTGTCAGAGATGAGAGCTCTGGGGCTCACTGGGGGAATCAACCCCTAGCAGAAATGCTTAAAGTACTTGGAGTTTTGCCAAGAAGCTAAGAAAAGAGGGGTTTGTATCTTCCTTTCTCTCTGCTGTGATCTCCTCTCATACAACACCTAAAGCTGTGCAAGACACAGGGATGAGAGGAAACAGCCTGGGCAGCTTCGTCCCCAAGACCTCAAAAGTCATTGAAGGCCCAGTCCACCCCAGAAGTACAAGCATGATAAAATTTGCTACTTTTCTGATATTTGCATCACCATTTGGACAGAAAAATTCGGGCTGAACTTACACCCTGGCAGTTCCTCTTGGTTGAACCTGTGGCATAAAGAAGTCCCCTTGATAAAACCTCCCCCACTGCAATTCTTTAGGGCTAAAATTTTGCCACACGCTATAGCAGGGTGAGGGAAGAGTTATAAAAAGTATAGGGGCACAAAATTCTGTCTTCTTCTCAGTGAAGGTGGAAATAAAACATTTGTGCACATTTCCAGGACAGAACATTATCTGCCACCAGTTGTGTCTCATATAAATGAGTTATGCGTTGGCATTTGTTGCACAATTTTTCAAGCCTATCAGTCAGCAGAGCAGACCTTTATTTTGAGATGACTGTGCCCTACCCACGATACAACTGGCCTGTAAGAGCAGAATATTAACACCAAACATCACATTAAAAGCAAATGGCATCCTTTGATGTTTAAATATAAAAAAGGACAGCCTGTGTTTATGAGGGCAACACCAAATCTCAGGGGATTACTCACCATGGCAATTTTTTGAGGATATTAAGTCACTCACACAGATTTTATCTATAGGCTGCCAGACCAGGAGGATCCCTGGGGTTGCCTGAATGTGATCTCCCACCAGTGATTGAAGTGAAGGTCTTGGAACCCTGCAAGTCCTCATCAAAGACTGAGGCTCCATTTCTCATTGCCAAGCAGATGGGGCTGTTGATGGTGGTTTGAAAAGGCACTGTCGAAAGACGGAGAAACTACCAGAAAGAATTCAAAGTTGTGAGAAGAGACTGTGAAATAGAGAATTTCCCTAATTTTTTAATATCTCTCTCATTATTTTCAGATGTAAGATTGTTGTGCCAGATGCACCAAATGGGCACCTGGGACACAAATGTAGTACTCAGAAAAGGTGCTGGGCTGTGATTCCAGGATTCCAGCCTCTTGCTGTGAGTCCCACCACATGTGCATGTCTGAAAGCCTGTGTCAGCAATAGTGGGACAGCTCTGCAATATACAAGTGGAAAATTTTCGTCTTGCAATGCTGTCTTGCTTTTTATTCTACTCCTCTTGTTATTCTATTCCTCCTGTCACTGCCAATGCAGCAGTAGATCTGCTCCTACAGAAGGGGTTGTCCATGCACAGATTTAAGATACCTCTTTTCAAAGGCAAACAGGAATTGGAAAAATCAATAAGCTAAAAGTTGAAATAAAAATGTATTTATGAGATTACTTAAAGTGCATGTTTCTTACTATTTTGTGAGGATTCTGCCTGACACCAGCATGAGGACGATTGCCTGGGAGCAGAGAAAGGCAGGGATGAGAAAGGAAACAGCTGTGATCCCTTTTTGGAGCATTTGCTCTTATTCATCCCCTTAAATGTATCCCAATGTAAATAACCTTTCAGATCACTTTACAAAGTGATTGTAAGGTGGGACTGGGGAGAAGGAATTCTGTAATGTAATAATTTCTGTCTTTTCTCTTCACTTTCCTGCTTGGTCATAGAGAGGAAATGTGGCTGGTTGTTAATTTGAAAGCATTTGTAGTGATGAAGGAATAATAGATATGAAAGTTCACCGGACTCTGACAACTGCCAATGTATTGAGGCTTGCAGATGAAAAAATGAAAGCTGCCTGTAAAGGATTCCCATTTGTCATGGAAACACCACAATACCCCAGGACAGCTGCTTGCCTGGAATCTGTACCTCATGTGTAAGGAACCAGAACAGACGTGTGCTCTATTGCACAAAAAGTACAACCCCACAGAGATAGGTAAATCATTCTTTATACGGGAAAATCATCATCTAGAATTTGTGTTTTCTGTAAAAGATGTTTTTTGGGGTTTGCTAGCTATCTACCATAATCAAAAATATGGCTAAAAGAATATAAATTACAGTCTTTTATATTCTAATGCCTTAGTACCCCTCTGGAGATGGATTTGGTGGTGCTGCAAGTGTGGCTGGAGAGCCGGTGGGGTCTGGTTTGGCAAGGAACTCTCCTGTTTTTGAGCACAAAAGTGAAACAGGTGGCAAAATTTTCCTGGGAGATGCTGGGTCTGGAGTCTTTTCTCCACTCAAGCCACTCTGTGCTATACCATACTCCCCATATCAAATAATTTGATGAGGTTTCACTTGAAAATTAAAATGGAAAAAAAAAAATAGCTCAGGGCTGAAGCTTTACTAAGCAGCTGGAAATTAGGAAAGGCTAAACCATGATGCAAAGGTAACAAATTTCATGCAAGGGGTGGAAAATCTCTCTCTGGTTGTTTTGGGGTGCATTTATTTTTCATTGACCACCTTTGCAAGGGTTTAAACAAATCCTTGGACTTCAGTGTGACCGGGTTGCTTGGGGGGCTGCCACAAAAGGTCCCTCAAAAAAACAGGGGTGTTGCTGTAAAGTTCAGGGAGGAGAAATAACCCCCTCAAGCTCCCCATGAGCCTCCTTTTTTGGTATATTTTTACCAATGGCTTATTTCAGTTCAGTCTTTGTCAGGAGATTCTGTACTGAGCTTTCCACTGTGGCACACAGTGCCGGCAACATCACAAGGGCAAAGCACCTCTGTGTGGAAGAGTTTATCTAATATTAACTTCCTTAACTTTGGCAGATCCAGAGATTTCTTCCCATCCTTTCTTCTTCTCCACTTTTTGGTTATTGTTTCAAATAACCAAATGAAGGAAGACAGCAAACCTTGTAGAGCAGGGGTGACGAAATTATAAAAACATAATGGCAAGATTAACCCAGTTGCAGGCTTAGTGTGTGCAGACATAGGAAAGTGAAAGAATACTGAAGGAAGCTTTCAAAACTTTGTTTCTTTGCCAGAGCTCAATCTCCAGACACTAATTCAGCTGTGCTAGTAATGCATTTAAATGTGTTCCTCTGTTAAGCAATGTATTCCCTGTGGAGCAGCTCTGGAGCAGCTGTTAGCTACAGGCATTCTGCGGGCTGAGGTCTCTGGGTCAGGAACACTCATCTTCCACCAGCACAGCCCCCCTGCACTGCTCCACACATCCCCGGTCTGTCTTCAGGCAAAGTGAGTTCCAGGTTTCAAAGTGCTGTAGCTCAGCTGCTGACAGAGGCTGAGGGCAGCTCGAGTGTTTGCTGCTCTGCCAGAGGCAGACGACGTGTCTGGAGCCCCAGCACTGTCCCTTGTCACACCTTTGCTGAAAACAGCACTGACTTCGCTGTGAGGAGCAGTGCCTGGCTGCTGCATGTTCACTGCAAGTCACATAACCTGCTGCTCTCATGCATTCAAACACAGGAACCTCACTTTCTTTAAGCTGGTCTTCCTTTTCCAGTTCCTTCAGGCTGACAGAGTGCCCACAGCAGCTGAGACACCAGGGCTGAAGGAGAACAACCTTGACTTTGTTGTTGTTAAAGAGAGAGATTATATTTAATGTAAAAGTTATTGTCTTGGGCAGCCTTCATCTCAGCAGTGCACAATTCTAGAATGCTTTAAATTAAGTCTGGAGGCTAAAAGTGTGTTAGTCATTGCCCATACATCTTGGGGGAAGCAGGGCTCTCAAAAGTTATTGTTAGCATTAGGCATCTGTTTTATGTTTATAATGATTTATTCAGCAATGGGAGACAGGTAAGGAACTATTGTGAAAGACAAACTAGGAAAGATTGTGGTTTTCAAAGTTCTGAGGCCATTGTTAAATCAAAGTTGTCTGGCTTCAAAAGGAATATATAACTTCATTAGATTCTTTAAACAATGTACAGCACTCACAAAGTTGGCAGCTATTATTAGAGGCAGAGTTGGTAGCACAGCCTGATCTGGAGGTTCATGTCCCTTCTAAGTACAAGATCCTGTTCTTATGTCATGACTCTGGTTTTGAGGTTTTTTTAGGAAAAAATCTTCAGCCAAGTACTTCAATGGCCTCAAGAGCCAGGGAATAATATATTATTTTTTTCAGTGTTAGAATAATTCAGGAAATCCTTTCTTTGGAAAGATCTAATGCTTCCATACTTTGAAAGGGGGACTTGCAATCCAATGTGGGAAGATAGGCTTTGTGCTAAAGCGAGTGTGTTGCCATTGCCACAAGGGTGTGGCCACAGTTTTTTTTAGTTTTGTGAAGCTCTGAAGAAGTCTAGTTTGTGTCTGTGCAGTAGGGCTTTGCAAGGGCTTAGCTAAGATTAGAGAAGAGTCTCTGCTCGTGTCTCCCCGTGCCTGGCCCTCACTGGCCTGTGCCATTGGTGGAATTGCTCTTTCCCAGCACCAGCTCCTGTGCAGCAGGATTTGGGGAGGAACAAGGGGAAGCCCACACCGTACAGTACTGACATGCTGGAGCAGGGATGGGGACTGTGCCTGGAGGAAGGAGCCAGTGGGACAGGGCAGGTTGGGAAGGACTGGCTGGAAGTTCTGGTTCCTTGCCTGATTGATCCCCTCTCCCAGCCTGATGGGTATTTCCTTCCTCTCCTGCCAGAAAAGACACTCACAAGCAATAACCCTCATTCCCTCCAGGCGTGGATCAGGCAGGGAATACACCACTGCCTGCAGCTGCCCCGGGTTGTGGAGCTCCCACCTCAAGGGCAGGAGGGCAGCCCAGGCCCTTCTGGGATGCAGGTGAAAGCTGCATCTGGAGATCCTCAGTCTTTGCTGAACACACAGTTGTTCACCTCACCCACTTTTTGGATAAAAGGTGCTGTTCTGGCTTGTAGCTGATGCACTCAGCAGGGTCAGTCTCCACAGTGGCAATCCCAAGCTGCTGGACAAGGACGTCTCGATTTTCTGTGACACAGAATAAATAAATCCTTGTCATTGCTCTGTTCCCTGCCTTGTTCCAGACTAACCTGCCTTGCTGCTGAGGAGCCATGGTGAAGGGACACACAGGGCCAGGCAGCCAGAGGTGCCAGCTGCCAGAGCAGGCTGGAGATTTCCAGTGCCCACTGTTTGTCTGCAGGATGAGAAACAGGTCTATGCAACTATAACTGCAGGCAGGCATTGGATTTACTTACCTTTTTCTTCCCACTCTCTGAAACACCACTTGACCTGAAGGATGGCCCCACCTTGGGTTTGCCACCCTGCTGAGGAGAAATTCAATAAAATGGTGTGGATTTGCAGGGAAAACACTGCCCATGGAGAACTTACCAGTGCTTGCTATAAACTCAGCATGCCTGTGCTGGGCAGAGTCACCTGTGAGACCTGCAGCCACAATGGAAATAAACAACCCATATTTTGCATGATTGCCCTTCACCTGAGGCGAACCCTACGCACTCACCACCTGTCCCCTTGCTCTTGTCCTGGTCAAGGCTCCACCTCACAGATGTCCCTGGGCTGGGGAAGAGCACAGCACACCCTGAGTGCCTCTGAGTGACATCCTGCTGTGTAACACACAGTGTGAGGACCAAACCAACACTCGGCGTGGGGAGGCCATGGAGCTGCTGGAAGAAAGCCAATACCCCACTCCTGCTCAAGATAGAAAAATGTCCCAGCACTGGATCCACCCAGCTCAGCTAGAGCAGGGCTGCTTGGCCAGACGACAGGCCTGGCTCTCTCTCTAAACTGGATGAGTGCCAAAGGGGATTTTTCATTTCCAGATGCTTTTAAAATAAAAGTAAAGCCTCTGCTGTAAACTGGCTTTGAACCTCCCCTTCAGCCAAATAGCTGACTGATATGGGCAAGCTGACTGGGCAATAAAACCTTTCTCTGCAATCTGGTGCATGGTGAGCACTGGCCAGCCCTGTACTGAGGTCTGTAACTGGAAGGAGCTCCATAAAGAGCTGGGGGTCCCACAGAGCCAGCCCTTCCCACAGAACCTGCCCTCCCCACGGAGCCAGACCTCCTCCTGGAGCCAGCCCTCCTCGCCACCAGGCAGGCAGACGCATTCCCAGAGCCCTCCATCTCCAGATAAAAATCTTTATATACTCTTGATTTCTGTTTTGTTCTTTTGAGGGGAGGGGAAAATGCTTTGTAAGAAGAAAGTTGGCAGTAGTGGAATGCGAGTGAAAAGATTTTGGGGGAGTGTTGTCCTGAACATTGAAAAGACGTGTGGATGTGGCTCCTGGGGACGTGGTTTAGGAGTGAACACAGTGGTGCTGGGTTAATGGTTGGACTAGAGGATCTTAGAGGGCTCTTCCATCCTCAACCACCCTGCAATTCTGTGCTGGGAGGCAGGAGTGGTGACAGGGTGACATTGCAGGATGCTGCACTCCTTGCTGGGGTCAGAACACAAATGTTTCTAAGGCAGCCCTGGGTGACTCCCTCCACAAACAACCTAAACCTGGTAGCTGCCCATCAGCATAATGAGACTGCTGAACAAATTTCCAGTGTCCCTGGGCAGCCACCCAGCTGTGCTCCAGGGCCCTGGGAGCTGGGGCAATTCCTCCACGGCCTCCATAACTCAATTTTACCTGCCCACTAGAGATCTGGGCATCTCCAGCCTGCATGGAGATGGCTGCTTCATGTGATTTTATTTCTCCAGTGCAGCTGGGGGACGCTTTGTGAACCCAACCCAAGACACGTGCTATGGCCATTGAAATCAAATGAGATGGCTCCCACATCTGTGTCAATGCCAGTCAGGAAGGGCCATGGCAGGGACAGGGACACCTGGGGGTCTGCAGCCCATCACCTGCCCACTCACCTCCTGCTGCCCATCATCGAGGGTTTCAGAGACATCTTTTCACTTGTGGGGGGAGGCAGGAGCACACGTGGGGTGCTCTCCCCTCCTGTGTGAAGGTGATCTGGGTGTGCAGCAGCTCTGCCCTCTGCCAGGCATTGTGTGACCCACACGGGGAGTGGGGGACGTGTCTAATTCTTGTTCCTGTTTCAAATGCCACTCCATTCCCTGTGGCATGTCACAAAAGACTGAATGGACAGCAAGCATAAAGGCAAAATAATCCTTATGCTGGGAATGCCTTTGGACAGCCCTGGCCTGCCTCCACAGGCATCAGCTGGCACGGGGGATGCCACGTGGTTCTTGAGTGTCTGAAGTTTTGAAGGTGGGAGACAGGATCCTGACTACAATATTTGCATCTGGATTAGAATTTCAAATGCCAGAACATACATCTGTGTTGCTCCATGTTAGTCATTTCTTCCTGACTTGATGTGCCCGGTCATTGAGTAAAAGCCGCAACAAATTTGCTTTTTTACCCTGCTTTTGTTTGGCTTATTAATTACATCTCCTGTGACACTGCACTCTGGCCTCAACAGATTCGTTTGTGATTCTCCTGTGATGTGCATGCTGGAGCAGCAGATAGTAGAACACAATCATTTAACATATGAATGCTGTCAGAGAGTTTAATCAAACCCAAAATTGCCTCGCACTAACTCATTGTGACTGCACAAAGTGAGCCCAGCTCCCCAACACAAAGAGCAATCACAGCGTGCCTCTTTGTCTGCTCTCTTTGTATAATTTCCTGAACCCTGCCCTGTTCCACCTGCTCACTAACGTTAAGCTTATTTATGGATATTTATATGCAGCCCATTCCACAAATGCACAAAATGCATGGATTTTTTTTTTTAATTTTTTTTTTTTAGAGTAGTTGTGGGAACACGCCTCTCACCTCGCATGTTCCCCTCCAGTCTGCGAGTCCCGAAGTCCAAATGTTTCACCAGCTCTTTCTGAGCCTTCCCTGAAACACCAACGTGTTCCTGTCCTCGCACGGGGAATTCAAACGCTCTTTTGGGGGATGGAGGATAAGTCGCATTTTTTTTAATTTTTTTTTTTTTTTTTTTTTTTTTTTTTTTTTTTTTTTTTTTTTTTTTTTTTTTTTTTTTTTACTGAAACCACAGTCAGGATGGCTGGGCGGGCAGCTCCCCGCTCCAGCTCGCTCTGCAGCCAGCGCAGTTTCTGCGGCGCTCGCAGCCCTGACCCCGGGGCTCCCGGAGGAAGTGCGGGGTTCCTGGAAAGCATTGTTCCCTCGTTTGTTTGTTCTGCGCCGGGAAGAAGCAGAATAAAGGGCAGAGTACGGGAGCAGCTCCCGCAGAGGAAACCCGGCAAGCAGGACTGCGTGCCCTGGCTGAGCATTCCCGGGCACAGCCCTGCCCGCACACAGCCCGCCGCTGCTCCGTGCCTGAGCCCACACCTGCGTGCATGGAGGTGTCCAGGGCTCCCAAAGGCTCTTCTGCAAGGAGAACAGGCAGAGCTTTGCTGCTGGAGGCTCTCAGGTGCCATCCCAGCGCAGCATTCTGAGGAGAGCTGTTTCTCTCCCAAACTGTCCCTCCAGATCCATCACCCCTTGAAATGGGAATGCAACCTCAGGGCCAGCCAGGCTGGTGATGGTTGTGTTTCAGGAAATCTCTGCCCTTGCTCTTCCCTTGAATTTAGTTTTTAAGGCACCCATCACCCTCCTTCTGGTTCCCCAGGCATGCCTGTGGCCATGCCTGGGACTTCAACACAGTTCTGCACCAGCTCTGCCAATGCTGCATCTTCTGGGATGTTCACTCCAGGCAGGAAGAGCCAAAAGAAAAAAAAAAACCAACCAAACCACCCAGCCTATCTGCTGAGCAAAAGGTCCGGGAGGAGGAAAAATAAACACAGAAAAAGCCACAACATTCAAGGCCTGGACATATCACTGGATACTTAAATGATGACAAGGTCCATAAGAGCTGTGTTTGCAGAAATGCTTCAGAAATGGCATAAATTTTACATGAAATAAAATAACAGCAGGACAACAGTGTCACAGATAGCTTCTGTGTCTGGCACTCAAAACAGCTGATGTGGTGACCTCCAGCCTGACAGAGCTGCCAGGCTCTCAAAGAGCACACTGATACTCACTGAGAGATGGGGAAACTGAGGCATGAGTGTATGCCTCAGCTTTTCCCACCAAATTGGCAGCGGGACAAAACTGTCCCTGGATGCTGGCCTGGCACCCCATTGTGCCCCCTCCTACCTCAACCTCTTCCCCAGCCCACTCAATCTCATGTTATGTCATAATCTCTCATCTCCTCCCACCTTATCCCAACCCATCCTATGCTCTCCTTGTCCTGGTAAGACTGCACAGCTGACCATGCTGGGGATCCTCAGGGACATCTTGCTCCAGATGCTGCACCAGTGCCAAAGGAAGGACCCACAGCAGCTTTTGTGTGCTGGGGAGTTCTGCAGGGAAAGCTTGGATTTGACCTTCTGCCACCCAACTCCTGCTAAATGTATATCCAAAGCTTCTGTTTTCCAATGCAAAAAGTTTCTTTTTTTTTTTTTAATTTTTTTGTGTTTTGTTGTTTTTTTTTTTTTTGTGGGGTTTTTGGGGTTTCTTGGGGTTTTTTGTGGGTTTGGAATTTTTTTTGTTTTGGGGTTTTTTTTGGGTTTTTTTGTATGGTTTTTATTTTGTTTGGTTGTTTGCTTTTCATTTTTTGGGGTTTGGTTTTGGTTTTTGTTTTTGGTTTTTTGGTGTGGGGCATGAATGGGAGTGTGGGAGAACTGGGATTGACTCTTATTCCCAGGAGTTGCTGGCCTGACATGGACAAATGACTCCTTAAATATTGTGAAGACTATTAAAACTATTGCTGATAAAAGGCAAGAAGCTGGGAAATCAGACTAGACAGGACTATTTTTAGAAGCAGTGGCATCTGGACAGCATGAGAAATGCTTTGTACAAATTTAGTACAGCTGATGTTTGAACAAGAAGTTTGCTGGTGAAGCTGAAATCTCCCAGCACATGCACCGTGACCAGCACAAACCAGCAGCTCCAATGCCAGCCAGGAACCTGCCCCATGGCCAGGTGTCACTCAGGGCCACCTACAACAGGGACATTGGCTTCTGAGCAGCCAGCTCTTGGTGTGGGGCTCTGGACAAGGTTTTGCTGTGATGCTGTGTCCCTGGGCAGGTGTGTCACATCCTGGTGCCACCACAGCAGTGTCTGTGCCAGTGGCCAGCTGGTCTTCAGGTGGATTTGGAGGCTGGGCAAGGTTTGTGGTCGAACCAACTGATCCCTTGGGAAGGCTGACCTGGAACAGAAACTGGACAGAACTAGAGAATAAAACAGATATTTATTGAAGGACCTTTAGGGTATGCCTCAGGCAGGACAAGAGCCCTGACCAGGGCTACACTTGAGGTGGACCTAAAATGGCACAAAACTGGACTGCCAGTCATGAGGTCTCACACTTTTATAAGTTTTGGTTCATCTGCATATTGGGGTTTAATTGTCCAATTGCAGCTTCAGGTTGTGAATTCCCATCCCTCTTGTTTCTCTCTTTAGTCCACTGTTGTTTGTGCTTTTGGGCCTGAAAATTGTCCTTGGTCTGCAGCAGGAAAAGGATTTGTTTTGTCTACCTAGTCTGTGAAGAGAGCTGACTAACACTTAATATGAGGCTCAGAACTACATCCCCAGGCAGCACAGAATCTGAAAAACATGAAAGCTAAAACTTAAGGCATAAAAACCAACAAACATTGTCAACATTTAAAATAGCCAAACTATTTAAAAAATAAGTGCTGGTGACTCCTGACCCCAGACAATTTTGCCTGCCTGTATTTCTGCAGCAGCTGGGCTTGAGAGAGGGAGAAGCCCTGCAAGTGCAATGCTGTGCTCCCCAGTAAGGGGACATATTCATCTTACATCCAGAGAGCCATTTAAATTGCTGATAGAAAACAGACATTGCCTGGCATCTATTTTCTCTCCACAGATGCAAAGAATTAATCTCTCTCATGTTGTTACTGATACATCCCTCTTTTTATCTAACAATGATTTGCATTTGGAATCAGGGTCGAACTGACTCCAGGTGTGACTGAGGGGACATTGGCCTGGACCAGTGAACTTTGAAGAATCTGCACAGCTCCCTGCTGCAGATTTGTCCTGCACAGGATGAGGATGTGGGGGGATCCAACCAGGCATGACTGAGGGGTAGGGAGCTCCAGGAACTGCAGCTTCCTGTTTGCAGGACAATGGGATGGCGAGCGCAGTTATCCCCTGCAGCGTGTGGGACCAGACACTGTGGGCGCTGCACAAGGCCCAGGACCCTTTGCTGCACACCATGAACCCAGACACCAGCCTGGAGTGGGGTTTTTGTGCAATCTGTCAGCAAAGTCCTTCCTACACCTGTCAGGTCAATGCTGTTGCCAGGGGTCTGGCATATTTGCTACTGTGATCTGGTCACATATGCTAGGCCCTGGACTGATGTGTCCTCATCCCCACCAGTTCCATCACCTCCCTGCATCCCTCCCTGCCTGACCTACCTCCTTCCTCATCCCTGTAGGACACTGCTCTTACCCTGCAGATTGGATCCCCTGCCCTCCCCTCCTCTTTGAACACAGCAGTCCCTGCACCACTACTCCAGTATGGCTGTGTGTACAGAGACTGATTCCAGTCCTGTCAGGGAGAATCAGGTCTGCCTCCAGATTCCAGCAAGGGCACAAGGTGCCACCAAGCTAGGGGTGAGAGGGAGCCCAGCCCTTCAGTTACAGCAAAGGCAGCAGAGACACTCCTGAGGTCTGTGTCGTGATAGAAGTAATGAAAAAGTGCCCAAGTTAAACCCTGGCCATCTGTCTCTGTTTTGCTAGCCTGCTACTCTGGTTGGTGCTGGCAGCTCAACACTCAGCTGGCTATGGACCTTTTCCAAAGGTTATTGGATGGAGTGTGAACCATCTTGCCAAGGCCTCAGGCTCCCACACCAATTTTTTCATGGACAAAGCTCTGGGTGAGTTCTAGACACAGCACTTGGGCACAGATGTGGCAGCTGTGTGTGGCTGGGAGCCCCTTGGAGCCAGTGCACCCAGGTTTGCATCCCAGCAGCAACAGAAGAAGCAGACACAGAGAGAGGGAACCAGGAACCAGGGAGGGAGTCTGGCACAAAACCTCCTTTCTGCGGCCCAGACACACAGAGGCCACAGCATCCCCAAGAGATCTGACAAGTCCCTGCCCCCAGTGACACAGTAAAGCTGTCACTCCCCTTCCCCACACTGTGTTTGCTGTGGCTGCTCATTGTTTGTATTTGGACATCCACTGGATACTGGTGAGAGCACTGAGAGACCAGACTCACAAAGTTTTGTATATTTCAACACCAGTGATTATTCACCCAGTAATCTCAGACTGGAGTGTGTTTTTTATTATTTGCTACTCTTCAGCATCCTCTTTAAAATGTTTGCAGTCCAGGCACAGGAAGAGCTGCCCTGTGGCCAACCAGACACACACGCACAGGCAGCAGAGCTCACTGGCACAAAGCACTTCCCAAACATCTCCGTGGGCACTAAGCATGTGGAAACAACCCAGCTCAGCTCAACAGCCCTCAACTTTCCCCAACAGAGACTCTGATTGCTATGGTGCTGACCTCTGTCTCCATAAACAATCATTAAAACAGAGTGTTTATTCCCTATATTCTTCTGTTTCTCCTGGAGGATACAGTCATGTCCCAGAGTGAGCAGTCCAATAATTTCTGTCCCTGCATACTGTGACCCCACAAGCAGGAGAGACATTGTCCCAAGGAGATGTCTCCAGCTGATGAAGAAAGATCCTGAGGAGGGCAAGGGATACTGGACTGGCTAGGAGGCTAAAACAGAGCTGGTTTGGAGTTGGGGGTGCTCTTTTGTGCAGGAGGTCAAAGTATTTCTCAGAACTTCCCTGCCTGCAGGTGGGGGAAGAGCCTGAAAAGCGCTGATGCAGGTTGAATGGTGCATTGGTTTTAGATGGTTTTTTTCTCCCATATACCCTTTGCAATGCCCCAGCTGCCACAAGGCAAGTGTGACACAAGCTTACAGCATGGACAGATGAATCTGAGGGCAGCAAAACCTCTGTCACTCACAGCCCTCTGGCATCCCTGAGCACATCCTGCTCTGCAGACTCAGCTGTCTCCACAGGTCCAGTGCAAAGGACTTGCAGCTCAGTTTAACAGAGCTGAGCAGAGGAAGAAGGGCAGCAGATGCCTGTCCTGTGCTGTGAGTTATCAGCCCAGACCTCAGCAGAGGAGGCCCTGAAGAGCCCTTTGCAGGTAAGGCTGTTGGATCTGCCACCTGCCCTGGATTTTGGGCCCTAACGGCAGCTCATGATGCAGGGAAGAGCTGTGCCACCCTCCTGCTTCAGGGCACTCACTATAGTCAGTGCCTGAGAGAACATTCAGGCTCTGAGCAGAGGAAACAGCAACCCAGTCGAAATGCTGCACTAAAAATAGCCCCATGTCTGAGTGGAAGCACACTGTGGCTGGCTGGGGTTTCACATCCCTGAGGAAGCCTGAGCCAAGCAAGGACCCTTCACTCCCGTTATTGTCCACATTCCCCCTCTCCCTCCAGAGACGCTCTGGGGACTAACTAGCAAATAAATGGCTTTCCACAGGACAACAATGGCTTCTGTGATCAATCTCCATGAGATGTAGTTTGGTAGTTTTGTAAGAATCAAGCCAGCTGCCAGTATGGCCTGGAATAAATGAGAGGCTGAAACTGGGCTGTGGGGATGGAGAGGCAAAGTGCTGGGGCCAAGGAACACAGCCCAGGCCACCTCAGGAACACTGCAGAGATGGGACTGCCTGGGAGGGAGCTGAGGATGGGTGACCCTGGGGAGCTGCAGTGCTGCCCTGCTTTGTGGATGCTGCAGAGGGAAGAAAATAAAGACAAGTTTAGTAAAGAGCTGGTGAGAGAAGCACATCTCAGGACATTTAATTTTAGCAGAGTCAGGCTACCAAGGATGTGGGTGTTTGTTCATTTGACTTGGCTGGTTTGGGTTTTCATGAAGTGCCTTCTAGAGCCACAAAAGCCAAATTCCAGATTAACCCAAATTTGCTGCCTCGTTACAGCACTCAGGATTGCAGCTGCAGTCTGCACCAGACCTCATCCATGTGGCTTCTCCGCACAGAACTCCCTGGCTTTTCACTATCCAGAAGGAAAAGACAGAATAAGGTGGAATCTGGGTATCACAACCCAGACAGCCTCTGCCTCTGTACCCACTAACCCATAGCTGAGACCCCTCCTGCCACTCCGGTGCCTGGTATTGGACCAGCTCTATCTGTCTGTCCCTCCTGACACTCCAACCAGCATTCCTACAAAGCCCTCATTACTGAGGCTTATGCAATGAAACATGAAGGAGGTGGATTAAGATTTCAGTGGCAATTCAGGTGTTTTTCACCTTTCCAGTGTCTGTCTTGGACATCTCACCAAATGGAAAGGGGAGGTTTCTGTGTGCCACCAAATGCTGTGAGCTTGCAGTTTCAGTATCTGTTGGGCCAGAGACTACTGGGATCCTAGGGATGGTGCCTCACTGTCACAAAATATTATTGCTGATGGAAAAAGAAGTTTGTTGCTCACTCAAGAAAAATAAATCCTTGACCCTTTATGAGACCTGTGCAGTAGTGGCGCCACTGACTCCTTGTGAAAGTGTGTGGGTGGGAAAATAATCTGTGCTGACATTTCTGCTGGCTCTGTGAGTTGTGTCAGACGTACCTCAGCCTCTCAATAGATGCCTGATAATGCTCAGATACTCCTCTGCTCACAGCCTGCAAGCCCCTACAGAAACACTGACTCCAAGCCTGGAATTAGAGTCTCCCACTCATTATTTGAGAAGGACGTGCCTTTCACAGCCAAGTGGCCTCTATTTGCTTGGGGGGAAACATGTGCTTATCTCTTATTTATGTGATTTATTTCTTGAGATTAATGCATCAAATTGGCTTGCTCCCAAGCGCTCAGTGAAGTTTTCGTTTTTGTGGGATTGTCCCGAACCACACAAAGTTTCACTGCCTGTTTTCTGAAACTGAGAGCAGGATTTTTATCTCGATCATAAAGCAGAAATTGGGGGTTTTTCAAATGTAAGGCAGTCAGCATTGTTTTGATCTGCAGGAAAATGATAGCCTTCTCTGAGTTCAAGGAGGGCTATTAAATCGGCCCTGTGGAGATAGAACAAACAAAACCAGACAGAGCGAAGGAGAGAGGGAGAATGTTCATATTCACAAAGGCACGATAGCAGGGGAGGCAAGTTAATGATCAGCTCATCTGGGGTGTTTACTTTTGCATGCCACTGGGGTAAACAAAGCCATGTCTTCCCTCCAGCCTGCTCCTGTTTATAAGTATACAATAACATTTACAGCTGAGCTAGCTGGACTGCTCTGGGTCCTGGCTGGAGAAGCCAGAGGGGTCTCAGCTCCCACTCCTGCATGGGACAAGTCCTACTTCTAGGGCTCTGCTGCTGCAAATCCACCTTCCAACTCCGTGTTTGTATTTCTTATTTGCTGGGAAGGCACAAGCTCACCTGTCAGTGCAGTCCCTTGGAGATGCCCTTCTGGAGATCCTCTGCCAACATCTTTCTCACCCGATTCCTCTGGATCCTTGGAGCCACCCCTTTGCATTGCTGGGTTCAGAGCAGCAGCAGGTCCCAGAGCCCTTGTTGGTGCTTTACAAGAGCCTGAGCACATACAGAGACCAACAGGCTCATCTTCTTCTTAGCCAACCCACCACGGTGGCAGCCAGAGGATTTGAACTCGTTGGTGTTATTGACTGCAGTTCACAGTTTGCCTTCAAAGAAATCACATTTAATCTAAAACATAAAGTGCTTATAAATGCTATGAAGTTCCTGTAGATGCTACTACTCAGTGAGCCCCAGTGGAGGAAGCAGAACAGCAAATACTGGGTGATTAATTCACTGCAGCTGATGACTTAGTGCAAATTTTTTGTCCAGGATTCATTGATCACCACAGAAAAAAGTAATGATCTCACATTATTTTTAAGTTCCTGCCCTAGCTCTTGGTGCTGACCTGTCAGCTCTAAAGGTACAGTGTGCTGTGAGTTTGGAATGTGCCTCCATGAGGACGAGGACATGTCACGCAGGGTTTGTCTGCACGCAGATTTGCAGGGGCTAAAGGACACTGATGCAACTTCCTGTACAGACAGGACCAGTGGTTTAAAGCAAAATTCTTTGTGGCTTACTTAAAACCCACTTCCAAACAATTAAGGTTGGACATGTTCTGGCTTAAGACTTAGTGGTGGTCTCATAGGTTTTTCCCACCTTAGGTGTTGCAGCTGTAGTTTAATCAGTGCAATTCCATGTGTGTCCTTATATCCATATCACATATAAAAGTATGCACTGAATCTACATTTTATTTATATGAATAATGACTGATACTTATTATTATTTTGTTAAGTAATTCTGTTGACACATTTCTGCCAGAAAATTGCATAGAAAGCAAGAAATTCTGCTTCTGTAAGTTGTCAGTGTAGTTATCAGGGACTGTTCATCCTCATTTTAATTAGTAAAACCATAATCCCATAATGATGGAAAAGAAAACTGAATAAACTACAAAATAAATTGGGAATAAATTGTTTTACATGTGAATACATGTTTACAGAAAGTTTTTGTTCACACTGACAAATGCATCTGCCCATTTGCATCTGTGCCCCCATTTGACTTGCAGAGCCTTTAATCAAATTAAAAGTAGCCAAATGAGTATGAATGGATTTTATGTTTTCGAGGGAGAAGCAGCTCTGGGTTGCTTGGTGTCCCTGACATATAGAAAGCAAGTAAGCCCCAAGCTGGCATGGATGTTTGCATGGATGTTGGCATGGGTGCTGTCTCTTGTCATTGAACTGCTGGCATTTCAGACTAATATCAGGATCAGCACAGGATAAAAACTGGAAAAAATCACCAATTATTACCTAATGAATGCGAAAATGCCGAAGTTTGCACAGGACCTTATTCACAACAAATTATTCAACTAGCTGTAATCAAGGTCATTTCAATCTGAAAGCATTTTCTATTGAAATCCATAACAATGTTCAGGCCCACCATTCACTGTTCATTGCCCAACAGTGGGAAAGTCACAATTGCTCTTGGATGCCCCAGGGTGCTGAAGCTGGGTCCCATGAGGATGCACACACCAGAGCCCTGTCACCCTCCAAGGAAGCCAGCAGAGCCTCTTTTTCAGGAATGTTAGAGCCAAGACTGCCTCGCACATTTCCAAAACTCCCATTCCCTTCCGCTGGGGTTTGCCTGCTCCCTTTCCTTCTTCAGGCAGAGTGCTCTTTGCTCTGCAGCTTGAGCCCTTGGGTCCTGAGGTCACTTCATGGACCTCATGCATGGTGGCACCTGTGCCCACAGCACAGGGACCAGCCCCGGGGATTTGGAGCTGGGCATAGGTGCTGGGATAAGCCAGAACTGTCTCTGCTCTGCTGGAGCTTGACTAGTCTCTAGGAAGAGACTCTTAGTCTCTTAGGCTGGGGCTCAAGTGGAATTCAGTGTCAGAGGTTTAACCTTGTTGCTGCCTAAGCTGGAGTGGCTGAGCTTCCAGAGGGACAGCCTGAAGCAAGTACAGGGAAGCTGCTGACAAAGGGTCATGAGTAGAGAGGGGGATGCTCTGAAATGCCTTGGTTGGCACATGGAGGACTGTGCAAGATGGTTTTGTAGTTAAAGCTCAGGCCAAGATCCCCAGAGACTTGAGCTCAGAGCCTCCAAGCAGAGCTCTGCATCCTTGTGCTCGCATTTCCCATCCACACAATGGGACAATGACCCTCCCTCGGCGCCTGGATGCCAGCAGGACAGTCCCCACAGCAGCTGCGACACGGGCACACTGCTCTGCTATGAAAGACAGACAAAGATGTAAAAAATTCTGGCTATGCTTTCCTAAAAAATGCTGAAGCTTTGCTAGACAAGACCTAGGGGTTCTCCCTGCGGCAGCACCAGAAGTAACTGCAAACTGCCTGGTGCAATTTAATTCCTTTTCTGGAGTGACTAACACCTCTATTATTCCCATCTGACTGCTGCAGACATCCTGCCACACAATTGTGTTAAACTCTGTGGTGAGAAAGATAACCGGGCCTAAAATTAAATCACCCAGCACGTTTGTAATATTAGCACAGGCGAGGAGTGAATTCCTCTCGGGTGAAATTCACCTCTTCTTGGCAAAACCAGCCCTTGGTACCTCACCACCAGCAGCTATGTGCTGTGAATTATTTGTCTTTTTAGTTTGTGATCCCCTGGCTGGGTAGAGACTATTCAGTGCAGGGACCTGCCCTGCTGCCACTGCCCTTCACAGGGTGCTGAAGAAGTTCCCAGATAGGTTATTGCATTGCTCATACAGCTGGAGATTTATTCATTGAGGACAAGCAGGCTGTGGACACTAAATTAATGAGCAGATACCCCCATGTGAATAACCTGGTTATAACCAGAATCTCATGGCATTTTTGCCTCTGAGAGAGAAGACAGAAAGAAAGGCAGCACTGAGCCACAGCAGGGGTATCAGAGGCTCCTTTGGCTGCAACAGGATGGCTGCTCTGTTTCCTTTCAAATATAGTTTTCTGCCAAAAATAACCCTCCAGGGTTTGTCACGGTGTCTTTTTCACTGTCAACTCCAAAAGCGAGTGGGGCTTGGTGGTGCTGAAAGCTCCTTTGCAGGGCCTGGCAGGCAGCCTGGCACTTTGGGGCACTGCTCGCACCCACTGTCCTGCCCTCCGGACCCAGCCAGGGGTTTGCTCACTCCAGCAGCGTGAGGAACAGGACTCAGTTTCAGCGGATGGAGAAATGTGAATTGAAACGTGACCCGATGAGCCCGCAAAGTCACTGCAGAGCTCTGGCCATGCAGAGGGGTGTGGACTGTCCTCGAGGGCTGTGTCCTGACTGCAGGACCTGTTATCTCGGCATCTCTCACTGGGTAAGGAGGCTCGGGAACTGCTGATGGACAACCAGGGCAATGAAAGCTGCCTGCGACACCCGCACCTTTCCCCACTGGTCCCTGAGGGGATCCCTGCGGCTCTGGGATGGGACAGCAGGGTCTCGCCCGCAAGGCAGAGCAGCCGTGGGGCCCACACTGCAGCAGGGCACAGCAGAGCACAGCGGAGCACAGCAGCACACAGCAGCGCACAGCAGAGCACAGCAGCGCGGGGCAGAGCACAGCAGAGCACAGCAGCGCACAGCAGCGCACAGCAGGGCACAGCAGAGCACAGCAGAGCACAGCAGGGCACAGCAGAGCACAGAAGCGCATAGCAGAGCACAGCAGGGCACAGCAGAGCACAGCAGCGCACAGCAGGGCACAGCAGAGCACAGCAGAGCACAGCAGAGCACAGAAGCGCACAGCAGCGCACAGCAGCGCAGCCGGAGCCCTCTTCACCCCGGTTTCCCGGTGGGATTTTTGCACTCTTGCGCTCCCTCTACTGGTCCTCAGCCCGGAGCCGTTCCCGCACCGTTCCCGCACCGCTCCCGCGCAGATTCCGCTGTGCGCGGCACTCCGAGCCCTTATGCTTCTCCCTGTGCTCCCCAGGACGAAGGAGAGGTCGCACTGCCAGACGGACAGGGTCTGCTCCAAGAAGGCATGCCAGCATCCAGACGGGACCCACACGTCCCAAATAAAAACTTTAAAACATGCTCTCGCAAGTGATACTGCAAGACATGACTGTGAAGAAGATGGCAAAGACTGGACTGGGGCTGCAGCGATCACAATATTAAATTAAAGTTACACGGAGGACACTAGATTTATCAGCCCAGTTTTGTACCAACACACTGGGTAGGTTTTTGCACCAACACCTCCACAGCTTGCACTGTTGGTGTCACCACTGTCAGAGGTGATGTGCCCCACTCTGACATTGCACAGGTACAGCTGGTCACCAATCTGCCACCACCAGAGGTGGAGGACACCAGCATGGAGCAGAGCCTGCAGCTCAGGACAGTGGCCACCAGACACCAGCCTGCAAAGGGGACAAGAATAAGGACATTGTGCTGCAAGGTCTGGTTTGCAGGCTGTGCTTCAGGACTGCATGGGGTTCTCCTGCTCTTTCTGTCTCAGCATAACTTGCCAGCTTTGTTAGAAAGCTGGTTGTTGTTTTAAGGCTGCTTTCTAAAGGTTATTGCCAACGAGGGACAGAGGTGGGGGATCTACTCTCTGCACAGAGCAAATGGCAGCTGCCAAGACACCTTCTCTAAGGCCCCATAATAACTCTGTTATAGCTCAGGCTGCCTCATCTCAGCCAGACACCTCAGAGAGTGACCCAGCACGGGAAGCTGCTGCACAGCCAGCCCTCCCAGGTCAAAGTGCTGTGTCCCCATCCCTGCCCATGCAGTGATCTCCAGCTGCCCCACCTACTGCCATGGTGTGGTCGTGTTCTTGATGTTCTTGGGACTCAGACAGGAGTTATTGCTTAGCAAAGGAGGAGATAACTGCCCCAAGAAAGCTAAAACTCACGGTGCCCCAGGAGCAGCCCAGCATGAAAGGGAGCTCCAAAGCAAGGGGGAAGGAAGAGGATGTAAATTGAACAACAAAAAGAATGCTGTTATCCTTCTCACACAGCCTTCTCCTCCTGCCCAGCACTGCCACTGCCCTCTGGAAGCCACAATGATCCACCATGCATCACTGACTGAGAAGGCTGTGATGAGCACATGCTTCAGTCTGGCCTCTGCCACTACCACCCCAAAATCCAGGCAATTCTTGCAGTGTCCAAGTCCATCCTTCTCTGTGGGTAACAGGCAGCCCAGCAGCTCCCAACAGTGCCTATTGCTGTTCAGGGGGTGCAGAGTTGGTATTTGAGAGCTGCTTTCCTGATTAAACAATAAATCTTTAAAATACTTGCGGGGTTCTCTAAAAGTCACTGAATTCAATGGCTGAGCCCTGCAACAAAGGCTCTTCCTGAGCATGGTGGCTCCCTGCCCACTGCCCTCCCAGAGGGACAGCAGAGGCAGCAGAGAGGAGGTGAGTGCTGGCTCCAGTTTGTAAACTGTGACTGCTGGAGAAAAAAAACACCTGTACAGCAGTTTCAGTAGGTCTCAATGCTTTTCACTGACACCGCTGGTTTCCAGGGATGACCAGCACCATGAGCTGCTGCTTTTCCCCAGCCTCGAGGCACCTGTCTGCCCACGGGGCACTCTGTTGAAGCCCTTTCAGGGGGAGCTGCTGCTGCTTCTGCCAACACCAGCTGCAAGTGCTGGATGATGCCCTGTAGACATTTCTCCTTGTGCAGAGCTCACAGTTGGTTTCTGCACATCACGGGACTGCTCCCGTCTAACCACCCCCTCACACCCCAAGTCCCTTTAGAGTCCTGCTCTGCCACTGGCAGGGAACAGCCACCTGTCAGTGCAGGCACCCACTGTGACCCCCAGCAGTGCTGCTAAAAGGAACCAGCTGCTTCTGCATTTTGCAGGTTGGTCCTTGCCTGAGAGGAGGTGAAACTCCACATCTGACTGACTGCTGCAGAGCCATAGAGGACCAAACAGGCACAACTGGTGCTCCACAGCATGGGGCATTCTGCTGGTGAAGCATCATCATTGACCCTTTCACTTTGTATAGACCTTTGGGTAAAATATTTTCCGTAGAAAAATCCCTCATCTTTCAAAATTGATTCCTTTACTTTCTGGGAGCATTTTTCTGGGTGCAAACAAACAGTTAAACACATGTAGCTGTCTCCCATGTTAATTCTCCCTGGTATCATGCACAGCTGATAGCCTTTCAGTGCATGAAACCACAAAGGCAAAGTAATTGAAGGTATAGAAGAATCAGGGCTCAGATGGTGAAACCCTCCCAACCAGAGGCTGCTAAAATGAAAGAGTAAAAGTTTTCCTATGGTTGAGAATAGCCCTGTTATCTCTCAGGGAGGCAGCAAACTTTCCTCTCCCAGGAATAGATAAGTAGGTAACACCAAGTGAGGCAGTCTGGCACAAATGTGCTTGAGAAGAAACTCTATAACATATTGCCATATACTGAAAGACATACATAAGCTCCATTACTCTTGTTAATTCTGCAGCAAAATTATTTTTCCAAATCTTCCCCAAACCAGATGTGGAAATATTTAGCTACCTCTGCACTCCTCCAGGCCCAAGGCTGAACTAAGTGTTTTGAAGCAGATGGGAGGCAGAGGGAGATGAAAACCGTGACTGGTTTCAGTGAAACTCATGGATTTCCCAATTCATAGTATCATTTACTGACATCATGGAACTAATTTGGGCTTTTTCTTCTCTTTACAGTTAGATACTTTCACCAAGAGGATGAAATTTCTCTTTCTTGCAAACAAAATCGGATTTCTTTCCTGCAAAGAGTACAGAAATGTAGACTTTTTTCCCCAGGAACAAAACTGAGAATTTTTTTATTTTTTTTTTTTTACTAGAGTACTTCGTTAGATGCAGTCAGTGCAAAACACTAAACTAAAAGGCAGCAGCTTTAGTAGCCTGTCTCATTACCAGCCCTCCCAAACCACAAATCAGTCTGCAAAAGGGATCTCACCTAGCTTCCCTCCTTGGCTTCCCCTTGCGGGTTACTCAGCCCTTTTCTGCTGGGTTTCTGTGTCTCCTGCCCCATTGGTGTGCTCCCATGAATGTGGGACACTCAGGACCATGCAATGTAAGTGTTTGCTGGGGTGATGGGCTTCCTGGGAAGGTCCTGGAAGCTGATGGCTGCCATGCAGCTGTGGGTCTCCCACCCTTCTCCTGGGCTGGAGTCAGGGCACAACAACAGGAACCACCCCCAACAGACTCTTCATGCCCCTTCCATTAGAAGACATTAATTATTTTTTGCAGTTTCCAGCACCCACTGAAAAAAATAATGCTGGGCAAACAGAGTTGCACACACTTTTCAAGCTGTGCAGCTCTCAGGGTGGATGGGGATCCTGCCATGCACAGTGTTTGGATATACATGTGTATTTCTGATGGAGTTCTTCTCTGTCCCTGCACACCTGGTCGAGTTCCCCCCACCAGCACCATTCCCAGCAGGGCAGGATTTGGGGCTGGCAAGGGGCCAGATCCTGCACCCCATCCAGAGGGCAGCCTGAAGGCACTGCCCATTCACTGCCTGCACGTCCTCCCCTGTTCCCCATGAGAGCTTTATCACACCCACTAGACTTGACATTTCATGAAAAAGAAAAATTAATGAAAGACGAGCAGAGAGAAGCACTAATTTAGGAAAAGTACTAATTAGATGTATTCTGGGTGGTCTCATTTTGGTGTTCTGCCTTTGGGGCTAGACTGGTTTTGCAGCCATTTCCCTTTCTCACACTTCTTCTCTTCTCTCACCTTTCCCAGCACCCACAGCTATCCCTGCAGGGGATTTTTGTGATGTTGGGCTCTGGGGTCTGGGGGTCACAAGGCACTGCTGGCTGCCCCTAGATTGGGTGCAGGGCAGGACTTTCCTTCATCTCCCCAGGCTGTTGCATCCTTCACTAGCACACAGTGCTTGGGACACCCACACTGTCACACAGACACACCATGGCATGGGAAGCCCCGGGAATGATTGCAGCTTTCAAGTGACAATATCCAGTGAGGACGTGAAACACAGAGACACAGACACATATACATATATAAATACTAATTCTTTCTCTACAAATAATGCTACAGTTTGCATTTTCAATGGCAAGCATAAAGCTCTTAACAGATTTCACTGGAACTGGGCCAGATGTGTCAGCTAAGTGCCCATCTAAGTGTCTGCCCCAGAAGACACAATTGTTTGTGAATTTGCAAAGCAGTGTGTGGTACAGACTTTGGCCTCCTGCTCACACATCTCCTTGCACCCAGGACACTATGAGAAATACAATGTGAAGCTTGTTTTGATGTTGCTTTCACACTTTGAATTGCTAAATTAATATCTGATGCAAACCTGCAGTTTTACACAGAAAGTCAGATCCTGCATGGCTTTAAATTCCAGAACTTTGGAATTCATCCCCAAAGTCTCCATGCTAGTTGGAGGCACCATGAGACAAAAAACAGTTAAAAGAAAGGAAGATGTGAACAAAGTGCCTCCCTGTGAGCTCTGCCAGCATTGACAGTAGGGTATGAGCAAGAATTCTTCATCCTGCTCCTCAGAGTGAAAAACACACTGTTGTACAGCAGGTGCAACTCGATGTAATTGAGTAATTAAAAAAAAACCTGAGTGATTTAGGGTAAAAACTTGTTTAAAGGTATATTGTGCCCTGGCCATATAGAAACTTAATTAATGTATATCCCCAGGAGCAATGCTTGTCTTCCTGTTAAAACTCTGCTAATAGGATGACTGGAGCACAGCCAACCTGCACACCCAGTGCCATGATTTCCTTCCCCCCCTGGAACAGAGCACAAGCAGCTGGGATCAGCACAAAATGGTTATCCCAGCTCAAAAATGCTTAATTAGAAAGCAGCACTTCTCCCCAGAAAAATGTCAGTTTCTAGGAGTGTCATCAACAAAACCCAGGATTTTCAAAAGCAATCAAAATCTCTCTGGGTCCCTCAAAAGCCCCCTGGAATAAACTTTCCCTAGGCAGTGGTCCAAGAGCCACCAAAGCAAGTGGTCTTGGGCTGGAGAGCCACAGTGCTGCATGACACTTTCCAAAGCCTTTCCATTCCACCCCAGGGTAGGAAACCAGGGAAATGCCAGTAGTCAGAGACCTTGGGACTGGTGTGCAGGGCTCTCTCCAGCATTTGGGCTCTTTTTCCTGTCCTGCATGGGCCCAGCACATCTCTCTGAAATGCACAGCTTCACTGCTTGGGTTTTCTTTGGACTATTCTAAGAGCTAGCCTTTAGGAATTAATACATCTTCCAGGTAAAAAGTCAGGAGCCAGACCATCTTTCCTAGAGGGAGGGCCAAGGGCTTCTAAAGACAACCACTAAGCTACCATTTCAGACTCTGTATGTCTAAGGGCTCCTCCAGGGGAAATTGCCTTGAATTGTACAAAATGGCTCTTGGAGAGTATAATTTAATGTGTCATATGGCAGAGGTCCATGGGATGGTCATGGAGCACAATACATTAAATGTTCAGCTAGAAATATCAGTTTTCCTACAGTATCAGTGTAACAGTAACTTTTGTAACCATCTGATGTTGGGACTGGTTTGTATTGCAAATGTCCTTGTCTAATCTACAGCTCTGCATTAAATAACATAGTATCCTATCATGACATTTGGCATTGCCAAGAGAACACAATATTTATATGTGTATGCCCACAGCACTGCATTTTTGACAGAATACTGTATTGATGACAAATTGCAGGTTTGGTAACACAAATCAGAAAAAGTTTTAAGTGTGCTGGCTTTGGGGAAGTCAGAGGAGCTTGTTTAGAGACAGAACACTCACAGGAACAGACAAAATTATTGCGTGCCAATAAATATTGATCTTCGAAGTTGTAAACGCTTTCGCATGCAGAAGCTGGAGAGCTGCTCCAACAGATAATTTCTCAATGCTATTTCAAATCAAAATGCAAAAATTGCTTTCAAGATTTGAGCAGCTCTTCACTCATGACTTGGGACATCTGCTGATGGCATTTGCTCAAGGACAGAGTCAGCAAACATCTCCACAGCCACAGTGGGCTGGTGGTGATCTCACAAAGACAACACTTCTGCCAGAGAGAAAAAAGTGGGAAGTGCTGCAGCCCTTTCTGGAGTGACCTTTATATGCAACTTCTCTTCCACCTCTTTGAGCTCTGCTTTCTGAATCCTGCCTCTGTCCCCTCTCAGACTCCATGGGAAAACTCGGGCAGTAAATTGCTGTGACCCTGCAGCAGCATCTTCTCCCCTGCGCTCCTTTCTGTGCTTGCTGTAGTTGATGCATCCGTGGGGAGAGCTCACAAAAGAAACAGACAGGGAAATGGGTCTGAGCTGACCCTAGGCTCTGAACAGCCAGGTCACAGCAGCTGTGCCAAGGGCTTGCCTGGGACAGGCTGGAGTATCTCACTCTTCCCTGCCCTGAATTTAGTTAGAATGTTTTACAGGCAGTTTTCTATCGAGATGTTGGCCGTGTTATCAACCCGCCCCCTCCCCTGCACATAATCAAAATATTTTGATAACTGAAAAATGTCAGGCAATACAGCAAATTCTGCAGTAAATAAATACAGCAAATAACTGCAAAGGCAAGGAGGGGAGAGCTGGGGAGCTGGTGTCTCTACTGAAGGTTTCCATCTCCAAACAACAAAAAGATATTTTAAAATCAGTGTTTCAATAAAAAACCAGATATTTTCTACTAAAATAATGCCCCCCTCTAGTGAAAGAAAGGAGGTTGATGGTAGGGAATGTCATGCTGCTGGTTCACACCTCCAGAGCAGAGCACAGGCCCTGGCACAGCCGCATGTGGGCCCGGCAAGGCCCGGCCACTCCTCACTCCAGACAGGGAGTGAGGGCAAACAGGCCCTTGGAGAGATCCTCAACACACACCAAATATGTGTGACAAATTGCAATGACAAGGCTGTGCTGCAGGCTGGATGGCGGGCAGTGAAATCCCTGTCCAGACAGCGTTATGCTCTAGGCACTCTTTGAGCCAAGGAAGGTGGGAGATGCTGCCAAAAACCCATCAGCATGGCCACCACACCCGTTTTCCACACGGCAGGGTGGCTGAGGGGTTGCAAGCACTGAGGGTGCCCAAGAAGACAAGACTGGGACTGTCACACTACAAGCAGAGCTGGGGGAATTGTGGAACGCCATGGCTGGTGCACAAGGGCAGATGAAGGAGACATGGAAAGAAACCAAGCACCAACCCACTGTTCAGTCTGGCCACAAGGGACTGAAAGGCTGTAGGAAAGGTTAGTGCAGAAGTCAGAGCTCAAGACAGGCAGTTTACTGTGCTGGAGGGGTAATGCAATAAATAAAAGACCCTGGTCCCCATTCTGCACATCAGGAACCCTGTTCTGTTCACTGGGAAACACAAGGTGCTTGTGGCCATGTGTACCCACACCTGGTTACTTCCACTGTCCCAGGACCCCAGGCTGCCCACCTGCACTCCCTGTGCCCTACACAGCCTCTGCAGACACAGGGACTCCCTTTCCCATGCTAAGCCCAGTGTTAGGATGCAGTTAGGAGCTGGCCAGACACTCCTTCAGAAGCAGCACAATTTATTAGCCCAGTAACAGTAGAAAGTTTCCAGGCTGGGCAGGATGCTCCGGCAGAGAGGCAGGCCGGGACTGGCGACTGCACAAGGCTCTTGCTGCAACAGGAAAGCAAGGACAGCATGGGCAGCACAGCTCTCAGGCCCCAGAGGCTGCTTTTGAAGAGGTGTTTCTCTTCAGCTGTTTGTCCTGCCCAATGTCACTTGTCCCACCAACAGCTCTCCTCAGGGCATGTAACCTCCAAGCTTTTTTCTTTGTTCTCCTTGAACTCACAGGGGCATCTGGGCTGGTGCTGGGGAAAAAGAATTGGTCTCCTCAAAGAGTTTCCTGCCTTTACCACCAGTCTGCAATACGGTAGGAGTGGCCACAACTCACCCCTGTGACAGGGAACAGAAGCATCTCAGCAGGCCACATTTCAGATGTGTGGTGCAGGATGGTGGGTTTTTTTGGATAATTCCATGTCTGCCACCTCTGCAAGGGCATCACATTTTGAGTGTCTGACGAGCCCCAGCCTGGCTGGGTGTCTGTCTCCCGAGGCAAGGGAAAGCCAGGGGGCCTCAGAGCATCTCCACATTCCCTGGAGTGTGACAGCAATGCCCTGAGAGCCAGGGGACAAACAGGACCCGAGCCAGGCCCCAACAGATGTGCCCGTGGGAGGGCAAAAAACAAACAGCTCCACTGGGGTATTTTAAGCTCAAAATACTTTTGCTTTCAGTCCTAGTGATCAGTGGGGCGCATCTCTGCTTGGTGGCAGGAACTGTACAGCATCCATCTGCAAAAATACCCCAGCAAACAGAATCCCTCGCCGTCCCCCCATCTCTGTGAGCAGCATTCATTCCTTGCTCTCGCTGTAGATCCGGCATGCCGAGTCCTTTCTCCCCAGGAGTATTCTCCCTTTACAAAGCAAGAACATAAAGCAGTGACATAATCCAAGCTTGGCAAACACTTTTGCTGACGTTAAGCCAGTGCCTTTCGTGGTTCTCCCTGCAGCTTTTGAGGCCATGATATACATGGCGCAACCAGCAGATTAAATGTGCAGGAGCCTCCCAAGATACCATTTCATCTCAAATGCTGACATTTATATTTGACTTCTAATAAGTGTGGGGCACTTTTTAAAAAAAAATTTAATTAATTCTCACAAGGGTGGGAGACAGACGCAGCTACACAATGAAGTTCTCCATAGAATAGGTATGATTCAACCAGATGACTCCTGGCCAGACTTCCTAACCCATCTACCTTGCAGCAGAGTCTTAAAGCCAAATTAATTAGAGGCCACCCACAGGTAGATGCGATTCTGTGTAGGTGAATCTCTTTGCCCATTCATTCCCTACCACATCTGCTGAGATCTCAACATTCATGCTAAGGGTGAGTGGGAGGGCTCTGGTGCTAAATAAATTACTCGATTTGTTTCATTTTGGCACCAAGACTTACCCAGCTAGTGAGGTCGAGTAGTAAACAATAGTAATGTGGAAAAAAAGTTGTAAAAAAAAAAAAAAGCAGCATACATGATGCCTCAATGAAGAGGTGTGATTGTTGGCAAAATATGTCCCATTTGAGTTTATGGGATGTACAGAGTCTTTTTATTAGGGATACTTTTTGCTATTAGCGTAATAAAAAAGGACCAATTGTTTCTGCCATCTGAGAAAACTCTTGGTGGAACAGGCAGAAATCCAGGAATAATTAAGAAAATAATAGTGCACACCCAACAAGAAAAACATTATTTGTTTAAAGATGAAGTCCCTCTAGAATACTTGGTAGTGATTGCGTTTCTTTCAAAAGAGGGGGGGAAAACCCTTCTAAATGAAAAGCAGCAGCCATCAGCTCATGTCTAAGATTTTGAGTGGAAAAAGCGTGGGGCTGTAATCCCCCTCAGTGGTGAAGCTTTTCCGTTTTCATCACTCTTATCAGCCTTTGCAAGTTGCAAAATAAAAGTGATTTGCCCCTACATGTTTCCATCAGAGGATCAGAAGCACATCACAAAGCAGAATTAATTGAGCTTTGCTGCTCACCTGTGAGAACAGAGCAATTTTTTAGCAACAGGATTTGGGGGGGGTTTCATTGTTTGGGGTGGGGGTAGAAATAAAAACTGCAGGAATTCAAATCCATCAGGCCAACAAAAGACTTGGCAGCTTTAACCACTTCCAATGATGAATGTGACAAGCCTGCAAGTTTCTGACCAGCAGATCTGGGTTCTCCCTTTGGAAGGGAACATTTTGCCTCAGCGTCACTTTTCCCAGGCCTCAGCTTCCCAGGCTCCCATCAGCACTAATCACCACGCTCCCAAGTTCTGACTCTTCACATTCAAATGTCCCCGAAAAACCATGTCTCCAAACAGCCCATCCTCCCTGCAAGAATGTCGTGGTGCCATCACACATCCAGGATGTGCACTGTGGGCTGAAAAATCCTGCTCCCATTGCCGCTGTGGGACTCCGGGCAGGTTATAAGGCTCTGCCGGCTGGATGTGGGAAAATCTGTAGGTCGGAGAAACGAAGACTGAGAATTAGTGTTTGTGAAGAACTTAGTATCACAGTAATGGGGAGGAAAGAGAACGATTTAAAGTCTCACTCTGAAGTCGTGTGAGTGCATGGACAAAGCCACACACTGAGTAACAAGACACCAACTTTTACCCAAGCAGGGCTGGAAAAGCATCATCCCTTTTTCCGTCTGTGTTATAAGAGGCCATAAACCCCCTGACAGAAGGCAGCGGAACGAACCGGCTCGCACGAACGGCGAAGCTGAGCGTCCCCACCGCTCCCGTGCCGCTCTCTTTGTTTTACATACATCTGTTTACTTTCTCCCTGAGTTTTTTCTCTGCACGCGGCTGCGGTGGCAGGTGAATCCTCCCCGCGGGGCACCCCGCACTCCGCAGGCCGAGCCGGGCCGTGCCGGGGCCGCGCACCGGAGCCGGGCGGTCCCGCGGCCTGGCGCACCCCGCCCCGCG
>VZUI01036563.1:0-10860 GCA_013401135.1 Cettia cetti | reverse complement strand
CTCCCTCACTCCCTCCCTCCCTCCCTCTGATGGAAAAAAGCCACAAACTTTTTTACTCTTAGAAAACTATTTGAAGATAATGTTACATGTGTTTGGTGCTCCCTTCATTTTTAAACTCTCTTAAATATTACAGGTACCTGTAAAAATCTTATGCAAATCTCAGAAAAATGAAAGGAAGCTATAATGTCTCCCATTATTTTTGGAGCTGACACTTGTTATTCTGAATTTTTTTCTGCTTGCTGTTTCTTCAGGGTTAAAAAAATTAGAGCAAAGAAACTGCAATGCATAAAACTTGTGATAGAAGTGTACCTGAAAAGAAATTATAAGACTGAATTATAAAATCAATACCTACAATAAACTGAAGTATTATCTCAAACTTGTAACAGCATCATTGGGACTGATAGCCTCAGCATTACTAAAGAGATTTGTTTGTATGTCTTGGATTCTTACAAAAAAGGCATTTAAAAGCTCTTTTTTTTCTCTTTGCAGAAGTACCATCTGACTTTTTGCAAATGACACTTTTTCTAATTGTAACGTAGAAGTGGGACAGAGGTGCCCTGTATTAAAGGAAAAACGTATTTGATCAGGACTAACCATTCTTTGGGCAGTGTGACACCAGCTGCTAACAAGCTAGGAAAGAAATCAAGTAAGGAAATAAAAGAAAGAAAATCATAAAAGTTCAGGCAGCAAAGCAGCATTCTTTTAACATTATTTGGGACAGAAAGAGATGAGAAAGTCATTCCTGCATTGCATTATGCTAGAGGTCCCGGGTGGCAAAGACCTTGGAAAGGTACCATATGAAAAACTGAGGTGAGAAGAAATTTCATCCTTACTATTTCATAAACTGCTTCTTGCAGGGAATTACACTGTGTTCCCCTGCACAGAGGGAGGATTGACAACACATGAGGAGAAACAACTGTCATCAAACAAATGAGTGATGCAAAATAGGAGCATGTTATTAGTGTTCCAGTAAGAAGTATGCCCATGTTTTCACCATTTCCCCGGAGTCACCCACTGTTTCTTGCTGCAGGGTAAAAAGAAGGAACATTGTGTCTCTGCTCTGAAGCTACTTTCCCTCACTGGGAAATATATCTCCCTTTTTCAATCTTTCCAACCACAAATTCTTTATTGAGTGGCTCTGGAAACACCAAACCAATACAAAGAATTCCAGAAGGGCAGGAAAATCTCTTGAGTGTAAATTTAATGCATACCACTGCAAAAGTATTCCCTGCACCACTGCACACATGCACCGAATAAATGCATTCAACATAGAAAATAGAGACTATCAGTATGAATTTCATGGGGGAAGAAAAAAGAACAAGATCTCATTTTCCTCCTTTGTTGTGATACGATGATGCTACATGCTGCCAGATCCTTCTCTTAAATTGCTCTCTAACAGCTAGATGCCCTCCACAAAGCTGTCACCAGAGAAGAATAGCACACACCAAGGTTGTTTTCGTTTGTTTAAGCTCCTGCTGTGCTGCTTGTCTCCAGTATCAAAGCATTCCTTTTTCAGAACAAATTTCTTTTAACATATTGTTCTCCCTTTCTAAGATTCTGCTTGGTTCGCATAGCAAAATCTCCACCAAACACTCATTGATTTATTGAAAGAAGTTACATTTTCTAAAAGAAAAAAAAAAAGCTGCTGAGGTATAGACTTTTACATATTGAATTGGAAAACGTGCTGATGTACTGGAAATATACAATCAAAAATCATTATTATTAGCTTTGCTGGACCTTGCTACCATGAAATGATATTGTCATCTATTTCTGTTGCTTCTATAGCAGAATTATACCTTTAAGCCTTCTGCTACCATACCTTGAACAGGTCCTTTTTTGCCACCTACACATCTTAATACAATAAGGACCAATCTCTGCAGGTATTTCTACAAACATATATATATATACACACACACACACACACATATATATATATAGTGTTTATATACATATATATGTGCATATATAAAAAGAAATGCTGGTATTTAAAAGTAGGCAAAAATCTTGTAAACATTCATTTTCTGAATTAGTGGCATTCAAGGTGTCAATCCCCATGGACTTTGTGTTTTTTTAACTTTTTCATTTTATGGAATATTAATGAGCATGTAACACAATACAGTAAACTAAAGTTGCTATTAAAGAATGAGAGCAATATTGCTCAAAAAACCCCAAGAAAGAAGAGGCAATTATTTAATAAATATTTAATCATTATGTTTATTAATGTACACTTTTTAATACCAGATACATTAATAAAAGAAATGGAACCAGTAAGGAGATATATTTCAGAAAGGAAGCATCACCCCAACTGCAGGTTTTTTTTCATCTCCTAAATTATTGTCACAAATCTGTACTATTTATTACTACTGTATTGAGAGCACACTGCTTGATTCAGTCAACAGTGTGTTCCCTCCCAGAAGGTTTAGGATAGTGCATGCCATTGTGTTCTCCTAGCAATATTTTTAGTCTTCCTTTTTTGTTTTAATCAAGTGTTTCCTTGTGACTGGCTCAGCAAGTCAACATGATGAAAACAAATGTTATTAGACCTTCATTTTCACACTAAAATCCCGGAAGGGGAGATATCCTGCTTACAGCTCTAATTGCTTTAACAGCACATCTTTCAGGTCTTGTTCTTGTGGGTTTGATTCTGCAGCCCTTACTCAGCTTGAGTAGTACAGTTCTTCTGAGTAGTTTCATTGATACTCAGGAGCCTCCTCTTGCTATTAAGTGCTTCTCAGCAGGAATAAGGATTGTAGAACTGAACAGTGTGAGCTTATTTCAAAAAGGTAAAGCAACTAAGCACAGATTCCAGTGGAAAAGAACACAAGCTCTGCTTATCTCACATTTGCCTTCCACACACAGCTACCCCCCCACGCCCCTCTGCCCCAACCACCCTTCAGTTCCCAAGCCTCTCAAGCACAAAATAAAGAGAATCCTAGCAACTTAAAAAAAGCCAATTCAGCTGATGCTGTAGTTTATTTTTAAGCCAATGCATGTTATTTAGGATATTTCTATGCAGTATAAAAAGATACAACTTCAAGTGTCTGGAGAGCCCCTTGTTTGCTCTCTTAAGATCATTTTGTAGAGGCAGTCTCCACTAAAATAATAATTTAGACATAGAAGTGAAAATAATTTATGGAAATAACTTTTCCCTGTTGTTTTATATATAATATTTGATTTTTCAGGAGTATTAGTAAGTTAGGTTTCCACCTTCAAAGTTCAGTAGAATTAAGTAGCCAACAAAGCACCCAAAAGAATGTATTTATATACATTTGACGCAAATGTCTATGAATGTCAAAACCCATTATATAAACCAGAAAATTGCCAAGAATGGTTCCTCCAATAAATTATGTATCTCAAGTAGAAAAACATAATCTGTAACAGAATTGGATAGAGGTGAGAAAACAGCAAGATACAGACCCGTACTCAAATACCAGGTGCAATACAGCAGTTTTAGTGTGTTGCATTTGGGTTTTTTCTAGTCATAGGAAAATAAAAGCATCGGAGTGCAGCTAGAGTATTGCCCTAGCAAAACTGTGACATCTCCTGTCATCACAAGCTCACTTACCTCCATAGAGCATTGCACTCTCTCAGCTTCATACACTCAGAGATTCACAAGCAGTTGTCCTGATGTCCAGAATTGCTCCCCAAATTGCAACATCAAGATCCTAATGTCAAGAAAAAGAACTACTCTGTTGAGTAATTAATATAAGTAATATTTCACACTGTTAATGATTTTCAGGTGAATTTCAGATTGATCAGCTAATATCAAATCCTAAAAACACAACTATATTTTCATCCATCAGAAGAGCTTTAACACATTAAAAATACAGATAGAAAAATCAGTTAATTATTCTATGAAGTTTAGCACACAATTGCAATGTGGCAGAAATTAACAAAAATAATAAATACTTTGGTCATATATATATACCCTCATAAGCTCTTTTTAATTCAGCATTGTTTTGAAGAAGACCACATAAGTAAAAATTATTGAAGTTAATGTCTGCTGAAATTGAAGCTAATATGTAGTGGAGGTTGTCAATATATATATTAGCATATATAAGGTATATCTTCTATTATTATTATTATTATTATTATTATTATTATTATTATTATTACTACTACTCTCTGAAAATTGGGCATATTTTATATTTCCTTCTTTGAGGTTAGATCAGAGGATAACTGTCTAATATCACCCATAGTGTAATTCTTTACTCCAAAATGTTAAAACTCAAACTACTTTGCTCAACAGGTGTTTGGCTTCATTTCTGAAATTCCCCAAGAGATTTTGAACTGCCAGTGTTCTCTAACCTTGCACAGAGCAGACTGTGTAGCCTACTAGTGGAGCTTATCTCATTTTCTTTTTACATTGGTTCTGTATTGGGAATCTAGGGATATTTTCTACATGTTTGGTGATCAATCACAAAAACCGGTTCATGATTATCTCTTATCCAAAGTGGATGTTTCTGTCTTCTACAGGAAAAGCCTGTGCAGAAGCCAGCTTTTCCCCCCCAGTATATGTGGCCTGAGTACATTCCAAAACTTTGTATGTGTCTACCTGCTGCGAGAATAATATTTCATACATAGAGTTTGGTTTTGTGGCTATTTTGTTTTGTTGGGTTTGCTTGCATTGGGTTGGGTTTTTTCAGATACAGATACTTGAAGCAGTCCTATCCCAATCAAGGTTTCATGTTACAACATGTCTGTTGTTACTTTCATGTTCATATCATTCTGGATTACTGGCATTTTGATCTTTGAATTATCCCAATTACTAACAATTATGTTTAGAGAGGTTTTTAAGGGGTCTTTTCTTTTTGTTTCCATTCTCTTTCTTCTGCCGTTATGGAACTTGCAGTAATGCAAATATTTAGCAGAATCACACTTCAGTACAGGACTTTTAATAAGGCTTCCTTGATTAATTTTTCATGACCCTGTGTGCCTTTTGATACTGTAAAACCAAATTTTTCCAGAATGTATTTAATTTATTATCTTTTTATCTTTCAAGATCCCTTAATTTGTTTCTCCTACATAGTTGAACCTTTTAAAATGTTTCTGAAATTACTCAATTGAATTACAGTATAAGCCATTCTTCTTATTCTGCAGCAGTTTCAGCTTATTCAGCATCAGAATATGAAACTGATATACAAAAATGCAACCTTTGTTTAGTTTTCTTATTTCACTTACAATCAAAAATCAGGTTGTATATTTTTAATTATGTTCTTAGCAAAGCAATCATTGTGAATCAATTTCTCACAACTCACATCAGCCAGATTTATCTTTCAAAGTAAGATAGTGTCGATAGAGGACATGCAATGAACACACGCACACCACCAGGTCAGGAAAGGAAGAAGAGAAAGTTTATTTGTTAGTTCAGTTTATTAGATTTTGGACAATGATCTTGGATTGGAGGATGAGGTTGCCACCTCTCCAACCACACTGGTCAAACTAGAAGTCCATAAAGTTTCTCTTTCCCAAAAGAGGAATGTCAACAACAGGAGAACTTTTAGATAAACATTCTTTTGTTTACATGAAAATGTGTGAGAACTCTGAGAATCTGACTTCAAGTGTGTAAACATTTCAGAAGGCTGAGAAAAATTGTAAAAGAACAAAGTGACAAGATAGTAAGCCTTTATCATATTTGATATTTAACGCAGATAAATTTAGACTGAAATCTGCAGCAGTGTCCAGCTTTGATCCCCCCTGAAGTAGTGGAAGTCTGATTAGAAGCTCCAATTTTAAGTGAATGTTGAAGCTGCTACCTGAAAAGTTTCACCTGGTTGTTTAATACAGCCTTTCAAGTGCAATTTATGCCTTTGTTCACTATCTACTAAGTATATTAATTAATCAGTGCTTTATGAACCTAACACTTTATGGGTTTTGTTGCTTAGCAACAGAACTTCCTCCAATAAGGGGCTATATCCAGAGTCCTGTAACCAGCTTTCATCTTCCATGACATTTTTAAATTCAGTAAATTCAGTACTATTAGAAAACAAAGCACATCAAATTTCAAAAGAAAAATTATTTAGTTTAATTTTTTACTTGCATTTCAAATACTAAAATGACACTTAGGAATGGCTATAGCTGCACTAACATATTATTGTCTGTAAATATGTACAATGAAATCCAAACAACAGTAAGCACATCAGGCAAAAATTGGAAGTTCTTTTCATTGATGTAGGAAACACACTCTCAATCATTCCAAAATCCCTATTAAATCTGTATTAATGTCCTCCATATCTGGAAACAAGCAAGAGAATATTAAAGTATACTTCTGTGTAAACTAAATTCTAAAATTGAAAACAGGACCTTTGCAATTTACAGACATTTTAACATTGAATGGTGTTATAAAATAGATGTTTCTCAGTCCACGAGCTCTTCTGTGACACAAAAAATGACTCTGTGCATCAAGGGTTCGTTTTTTAATTCCATTGTTATGCATACCAATACTAGAATTAATATTAGTTTATTTATTTTTTAGGACTCATTTGCTGAAAGCTAAAGTTATCCCCACCCATGCAGACATCAGTGCAGAAGGTACCCACTAAATTTTCATCCTTTGCAAGTGTAAACATTTAACAAATATTTAGTCTGAGTCTTGAAAATGTTGTATATCCACTTTATGCCTGCGTCAGATGTGCTGTACTGGAATTATGCCTGTGTTTAGGAGTAGTTATAAAATCAATGTTAGTAACTCTTTACATTAAGGTAAATACTCCTTATAGTAGATAAGATTAAAAAAAAAAAAATAAAATTTACCCGTAAGTAGATTAGACAGTACAGTCTTACTGCTTTTTAATGCTTGATTCGTAACACCAAATGCCTCAATTTGCCTCCTTGGATATACACATACACCACCATCTAGGGAGAGAAGATTTGTTTAGAGAGAAAATATGAAATGCATAATTAACTCATTTGGGTACTAAGCCTATGAAGTTAGCCTTTGACAGGTGCTAAATAGGCAAATATATTTTATGTGTCCATGTATGAATTATGATTCTTTAGTTTTTCAGTATAACTAGGATTTCACACTGTTCTCCAATGTATTTGGATAAACATGTGATCCTGCCCTTTCTCTTTTCACATTATGTGATATAATTTCATAGACATAATCTTTCACATCTGTGCAGTGTTACCTTATAAAAAAATCTAATGAGAATGTTGTGGGATGCAGCTGGTTCCAGTAAAGTACCCCATCTGATAGGCATTCCCTTAAAATCTATGTGGAACATAAAAGGATACATTTAAGCTAATAATATCTTTTCTAGAACTGTGCATGCTTGGTATATGCTGCATAATGTGTCACATGAGCACTAACCAAAAGTTTGGATTGCAGCAGTTATTTTTAGAGCAGCTTTTGTTTTGTTTTCTTTCCCTTCGGAATCCTTGAATTCTGTTCTTATCTTTGATACAGATGAAAAGATGGAATACAGAGAACACAAAGTTATATTGAAATCAAATATGACTCAAAAAGCCTTTGCAATTCTTTCTGTTAGTACTGTTCCTCCTTCAGATGCTCATTGTCTCTGTTTCACACATTTTGTCTTCATTAAGAACACTGTGAAAGATTAAAAATAAAAAAAAAAAGGATAAATCTTAAATTTTTTACCCTTTTTTCACCTGAGCAAGCTTGTTCCTCTCAGCTATTCAGCTGGCATCACAGGAAAAAGTCCTGAGCACTACTGTCCAGTTACATGACATTAATATGGCAAAAACTTCTTGCTACCACAATGTATTCCATGGACATAATAAAGAAAAAGGTATCTCCTGCATTTTTTTCCATGTTTCTCTGTGCAATCACTGCTCAGTAGAAAGGAATTGTGGATGTATTTTTGTTTTGCTTTTTACTTTTGACAAAATAGTTGTGCCATTTTTCAAATTTTTATTTTCAAATGTTTTATTTTCCATGGTAACACAACCAGTGCATAATAATTCTTAAAATGTTAATAAAGTATAAATAAATTTGCGCAAACTTTTTTTCAAATAACTGAATATATTTAAACCTACTAATCACTGTTGAAAAAAATGGTTTGCAGACAGAAAAAAAAGAAAAAATCAAGATTCATGGCTGGGAATGGATGTCTCAAAAATTTGATTGCATTTGTGGAGAAAGGGAAGCAGTCATGCAAGGGTGGAAGTTTGGTTCAGACTAACCTATAGAAATAACAGTGTCAAGTAGACATTATTAACAGACCAAGACATCATAATCATTGAGGTCTCTGCCACCTCTAAAGTAAACTTTATTCAACTCCTACTGCCATCACAGTGACTTTCTACACCTTTCTGTAGAACTACAGCTTCAGTTACCTGGTCTGGGACCAGGCAAGAATCTCTCTTGAGGTTCAGAGAGAAAAGTATCTACCTGAAAAATGACATGTAGATTTTCCTAAAGGAATTTCAGTGTTCAGAAATAGCTAGCCGAATATTTGGAAAAGGAAGAAATTTTAAGAAATAGTCATTAAGGTATTTTAGAAAAAAAATGCTGATTTGTCCTGAGGAAATTAAAATAATATTCCTTTTATACTGCCAAAATGTGACTGAGTATTAATAAGATAATTATTAACAGAGTTTATCCTCATCATTCCATTAAGTTTTTTTCCAGTGTTCATAAATACTGAACTTTAAGTTTCTAAAACTGAATCTATGGGAATATTTAAACAGAGTTCTTAGGTCTAAGTTCATATTTGAAGGTATCATAGAGTGATGTGTGTTATGAAAAATTCTACTCAACTGACTTAATTAGGACTTCAACAGTGCTAGGATATTCAAGATACCCAAAGAATCTGGTAATGACAAGTGAAATATCCATGCACAGAGAGAACAGTAGGAATGCCACCAGGCATTTAAAACAACAATAGATACCCATGTAAAAGTAACTGAATAAAGTGCTATGTATTGTTTATAGATCCTTTGGCTATAATAGGAGCTCAAAAATACTAAAAGCTGCCTGTAATCTGGAGCTTAATCCCTCTGTAATAGCGATTATTCTGTCCGCTTAGGAGCCCAATAATCATTTGGGTTGATCTAATATATATCAGCTGGTTTCATCTGCCTCTGCAAAAAAGGTGCCTCTCAAAGCTCTCCTGTTCCTCTGTGAACATTTTGGCTAGTCCTGCAGGTTTGGCACATCACCTGACTCCAATGTTTAAGCAACTGATGTCCATCATGGGTAGACAGTCAAGAGCAAAGAGAAGAGTAGAGCAGAGAGATATTTTAGAGTGACTCATTTCATAATTTGAACCCTTTCAAAATGGTAAATCATCCCACTGATGCTAGACACTTGTGTTTCATCAGTGACTATAGACATCTTCCCTTTAGGAGGTCAGAGCTAGATGTGATTAGTCCAGCTACAGGCTGATTTCTGAGTACCTTTCATCCATTCTATTGATGGCTAAGTGGACAGACCTTTTCGGAAGGTTCATGACACACTCGTCTGCTTTTGCAATCATCAGTCTACTTTGAAATATCTGGCAATTAGCTGGTTGATTCTGTTTTTAAGAGCCTTAGTTAATAAGAACACATCGTCCTAAATAGAAAGTAGATCTCAAAAACAATTTTAGAGATGGGGAAAGAAACACAGGGTGTAAAAACTATAGTGAAAGCAATGAATCTTTTAAAGTGCTATTTCAAATTATTGTGATATTCATGGGAGCTGGAAGCTGAGAAAAAGCTGTCAGCATATCCAAGATACCACATTTTTTTCTTGTTTATCAAATTCTTATTTCATTCTCTAGCAAGTTCTGAATTATTGATTTGCATGTTGATAAAATTCACCCTAAAGTTAAAAAATGATGAAAAGGGAAATTTGAATTGTAAATATTTCTATTAAAGTAATTGTTTAAAAAATGAATAAAAAAGCCCAACAAAACCCACAGAAATTTAGCATATAGGTAAATCATGCATATTGCACAAGATAATAGCCTTTCATCTCAACAGTTTGTCTAACACTGAAGCATAAGATGAATACAGAATCCACAGTTTTTGTGAAGTTATTTGTTTGGGACTGCTCCACTGAGATGTATAAAGAAGATCTGTGAACTATTCCTTTGATTTTTCATTATTGACTTACCTATAATTGCTTACAGACATACTTCCCTGAAACATTGTTCTTTCATCCTAATTTATTTTTTGTGAATATATATGCTGGATACTAAACCTCACTGGACTTTGTCCATTATATTGTGCTCCTGAAAAAAGGGTTGATAAGGCCTTTCAATTTATCTTTTTTAATCTTTTCTTCTTCTGTGGTGCTCCCAAACACACTTTTTGTGTAGGTATAGAGAGAGAAAAACTATCCATACGGTACAAATACACTGCATTATTTTCTTTCACATTTTATTTAATAAATGGTTAGATGGGTAGTAGTAATTTAAATAGCTTCATTCGTGAAAAATCTGTTGAAAGACATATCCAAGGACACCTCTTCTGGCCCAGGAAATCTCTGAAACATAAACCACTATAAGCTGTAAGAAAATGTTTATTATGAATGTTTATTATGTTCATGTTGTGGATTCTCTGAGATTCTCCACTAGTGGTTTCTGTACATTGGACACCAGATGGGTCTTTAGTCTAATTTAGTTTTGAAGACATTAACAAAACAATATAAGGATATCCGTCACTGTGGGGGTGGGCGGAGTCCCAGTGGCTCTTCCCTGGAGGGAGGCCTGCTGAGGAAAAGGATTGCACAACCTCGACCAGACCCCTCAGATAAGAAACGACCTTCTGCTCACGGCGACCTTTCTAGGGACCCACAAGCCCCCTCGGGATTTTATGTAGATCTGTTGTTACTGATTGGCCTTGTACCCTTTTCCACACCCCTTTGGGCCCTATAAAGACCCCTAAGATTTCCCCAGTCTTCAGAGGGGC
>VZUI01036560.1:0-142203 GCA_013401135.1 Cettia cetti | reverse complement strand
AGGTTTACCTTTTGTATTACCAATCAAACTGGCCTCTGACTTTCTGTATAAAAGAGGAGCTCATCCCACAATAAAGGGAGAACCCACAACACCTGCAAAGGAACCTGTCTCGTTTCCTTTGATGTCTCTTGCGACACTGCACCAACAGGAATAAGGCTGCTGTGCCAGACCAGGGAAGAGTTACATCCCTGAGGCAGTGTTTTATTGTCATTGCTCCAGGCTCAGACTGGCAGCCAGGGAGTCGATGGAACATTTGTCTCTGAAGCAATTGTACCAAGCAGAGCTGTGAGCCACAGGCACACAGAGCCTGCCCTGAGCAGCCCCGAGGTGCAGCTGGGCTGCAGCTTCCCAGCAGAGCCACCAGAATCCATGGGAACTGACCTGCAAGTGGATTACACACTGCCTGTATGCACATGGGCTGCCTGGAAAGTGTAAGGAGGTGGGTCTGGGGTTTTTTCTTCAGGCATAGTCAGTGCCAGCAGAAATACAGCCCCTAGTTTGGGATCAGAGCTCATACCACATCAGCCTCCACAGCTCTGTAGCCATGGCAGGCTGTAGGGCTTGGCCTCTGCTCCTTTTAAAGCAGCAAGTCCTCAACCCTGCTCCTATCTGTACCAGGATCACTTGTGTGTGTCCTTGTGCAGGCTGTGAAACAAAGGTTTGGCAAGTTCCTCAGGGAAATGAGTGGCTCCAAACCTGAGTGCCCATGCCCTGGGTAGCTGGGGCAGCTCAGCTTCACCTGCTCTCTCTGCAGCTGATGGAGACAGGTCAGGTAAGCACACACAGCACTGCCAGCACATGCCACACCTGCTCCTGCACATCCCTTAAACCTTCCTTTCCAGGGCATTGTGTTTGTACTTGGAGGACACAGCACTAGTGATATAGGCTTTGAGGTGACAAGGTCAGGCAGGAGGAGCAGGCTTGCCTCTAATTTGAGGCTTCAAGAGGTTTAAAGTCTCATTACAACACAAGTTTAAATTGTTACTCCCCCCCTTCTTTTCAGCTTCTCTGTGTGGTGGGTTGACCTTGACTGGCTGCTGGTTGCCCACCAAGCTGCTCTATCACTCCCCTCCTCAGCAAGACAGAAAATAAAATGGAAAAGAAACAAAAAAAAACAAAAAACACCCTCATGAGTCAAGACAAAGGCAGTTTAATAAAGCAAAACCAGTGCAGAGGAGCAAAGGAAAGCAAAAGATTTATTCTCTGCTCCCCAGCAGCAGGCAATGTCTAGCCAGTTCCTGGGAAGGAGGGCTGCAGTACCTGCAACAATCGCTCCACAAGACAAATGTTGTAATAATGAACACACACACACTCCCCTGCTCTTAGCTTCCACTGCTGGGCAGATATCCTGGGAGAAGGCAGATCCCTTTGGTCAGTTTGGGTCAGCTGTCCTGCCTGTGACCCCTCTCAGGATTTTGTCCACCCCCAAGTGAGGGATGTTGGAGAGAGAGCCTTGACACTGGAGCGTTCTCAGCATCTTCCAAGCTCCAAGCTCAGCTCTGTGAGGGCTGCAGAGGGGAAAATTAACTCCCTCTCAGGCAGAACCAATGTATTCTGTTTAGCCCAAACCCCATCCACACCCCCAGGATGAGATAATGAGATAAACACTAAGCCTCTCCCAAGGTTTGTCAAGACTTTTGTCTTGAAAGAAAAATGCCCTGGATTTGAAGTTTTGTTTGAGATCACAATGCCTCAAAACAAAAATTTTAAATTCAAGCAGGCATTTGGGGCTGAAATTTGGCTTTGTCAGAAGAATTCTGAGCAGGTTCCCTCAGGACACAGACAGTGCTCCCTCATTTCTCCTTTCCTCCTGATTCACTTTCATTCCTCCACACTCTTTAATTCTTCAATTTTTTCTGCTCTGGGGACAGCAGGGAAAGAGCATCTCAGGGCTGATTCTTTCCCTCTCTTCTTTTACACTGTGCAACCAAGCCAGCAGCAGCTTCAGGACCTTGTAAGACTGAAATAATAATTAACAAGACTGATAAAATATAATTAACAAAGAACTAAACACCAATCTAAGAGGCAGGAAGGATGGATGTTTAACATTACCTTTTTCTAGCCCAAAGACAAACAGATTGATTTTTAGGATTCACCCTCACAGTATTTCAAACAGAAACTTCATTAGTATGAGACATTGATCTAACAGCCTGAGATGTCTCTATTGTTTGAATTCTGCTGGCTGAGCCACCTGGGTGTAACAGCTTATTTCAAAGCTCTGTACTCAGAGGGAAGTCAATATATTGCTTTGCTTCTATAATTTCATACGAGCTTGTGCACTGAAGACAAAAAAAAAAAGAAATTAAGCCCAAAATACTCACAGTGGTCTGCAAAGGATTAACCCCTTCCAAATTCAGGGCAGGAGGGTTAGGACTTTAAGGATCTTTAAGTTTCCTCCAAACCCAAATCATCCTCTGAGTCTGTGATCAATCTCAGGTGTTCGCATGAAGAACACTGACATTTTCTGACTAACTACAGTAAAAAAAAAAGTTTTAATTAAAGAATTTGCTGCAAATTCAGCTGACTTCTACATATACTCACATATCAATCCTTTTGGAATTCTAGTAAGCATCCTATAGCTGGTTTTTATAAGGATTATCTGTCTAAGAAGGCATATTCCAGAAAGAAAATTGCCAAGTCTGGTTTGGATTGTAATGCCTGCCCTGACTGATGTCCTGCTGTGATTATTCAGCAAGTCCTATGCCATGAAATAGGTAAAACAATATATAATTGCAATTTTTGTTCTGTCTGAAATAAAGCTCCCCTCCAAAACCCCTGATGTAATCTAATTTGCAGCTCTTGTTTTCTGTCCAAATATCCAAATTAATCATCTTCCTTCAAACTTAAAAAACATGAAAATCACCCAAAGAACCTGAGAAATTTTCCTGCTGGCATTTCATTCTCAAGATAAATTTTGCAAGTCACAATGTGAAAACCAAATCCACTCTGCTAAGCTTCATGAAATGGGCTGCAGAAAATATGCAGCAACAAATCAGAATCACTGCAAGTATTTATACATGTGTTCTTCAGGAAAATGCAGTGCAGCTCTCAATTTCACCCACATTCATTAAACTTTTTCAACTGATGACAACTGGAGAACAAATTAAGCTAAAATATGGCTTAAACTGAAATCAGTCAGTACCCTGAGCCTGTACAGTCCACAAAGAATTCTCTAGTTAAGAATATTGTGGAAGGTTTTTATTAATCCAAGAAGAAATTTCAGTCTTAGATTAATAAGGACTTTTGTTTTCCCACTGCACCAGGCTACAACAGAATAAATTTATGAACTTCATCTCTCTACTTACCAACAAGAGCAATATGAAACAGGAAAAGCTGTCAGAAACTAAGTTTTATGCATGCTGTTTTCAACCACTCAGGATTGAAAGGGAAATTAATTATTGAGCTTTTTTCCTTCTGGTTATGTTTTTGAGGATTTTTTAATTATTATTTTTGCAGCCCGAGCAGTGCAATCATTGCTGTAGCTTTTCTGGAGAGCAGGGTGTGTTTGCCTCAAAGGATGGTTGAGGAGGAGCAGCATCTACACCTCCATGCTAAGCAGGAGCACACCAGGAGTATTCAGGACATTAATATTCATCCATTAAATATGGATGGAAGGGGTATCAAAATTAACCTCTCACCTGTGGGTCAGGTTTGAGGCACTTGGCAGCACAATTTGGGAAACACACACTGCTGCTGCTTGGTGGAGACACAGAGACCTTCTGTCTCCCCCAGAGCCCATCTGGCATCTCCCACAAGCCCTGAATTCACTCACCCAACACAAACAAGTGAATAAGCCCTGTGTGTTTAATACTTCACAGAATTTCATCTTAAAGGGAGCTGGGGGAAAAAAATAGGAAGGAAGGAATCAGTCTGACTATTTGTACAACAGACTACACACTGTTCCTCTTGGTCAGGGCTAATTCCATGCACTGATATCATTATTTGCATGCTTTGCTGATTGGCATTGGAAGAGAGACATTATCTCATACAAATTGAAAACAAGTAAGTGAATATGGGTATTTTATCACCATAAAGTAGAATAAATTCAAGTGGTTTATTCAGCTGAACACTATAATTCTGTCAGTCCCACCTCAGTTACTAAATACTGTTATTTGGGAAAAAATACACACACAACTTGGTCAACAAGCCAGGATTCCTTTAAAAGTAAAAAAGGAAAGCTAGATTTTTTTTTTTCCTCCCTTTTCTTTGAGTGGTAAGCAAATGAGCTGTGAATTCAGCTGCAGAAATAAACCTTGCTAATATATGAGGTCACCTAATTTGAGGATGCATTTAGTCAGAGATGTCTGACAGTCAGATCAGTGGATTGATGCCCTTCTCACTCAATATTTAGGAGTGTTGAGACACAATGTGTCATTAAAGGCCCATTTCTAAATGCCATGGCAGCTGCATCACAAGACTAAGGAACAAATTTATTTATAAAAGTCCTCAGCTGCTCAAACCAGATTGCTCTGTAAGAATCTTCATTTTGGTCAAGGAATGACAAATTCAGTCTTGGGACTCTCAAAAACAGCTTGTTTGATAGGTTGTGCTCCTTTACAAGATTAAATCCTCTTCCAGGATCGTAGATAAACACTCCACTAACCCTCCTGTGAGCCCTCTGGCACCTCTCAGAAGCATGGGATTTACAGACATAATACTCACTTATTTGTCTTTAAAGTTTGGGGGTTTTACTCTATTGGCACAAGACTGTTCCATGCAGTTTTGTACAAGATGCTTCTTAAAGCATAAGTGCAGTGATCCTGTCCCAGCTGTTCCTGATGGTCAACCATCATAAAAAACTGGGTAAAGCCAAATTATTATGCTCATAAAAGTGCAAAGAGAAATTAGAGTAGAAGATCTGGTTAGGTAAGGAAAAAATTGGGAGTTTTAACACAAAAAATAATAAAGAATAATAAACACAAGAAATACATATTGAACTACATAAATAAGTAGTTTGGCTCAGGTTAGCAAAATCTTTATCACATACCATACAAAAAGCTTAGCTGAGGTACTTGGCAAGTCTGAGGCAGTTTCATAGGTGAAATAACTCATTCCTCCTGTATTATAACTGAGCTGTGCTTGTAGCTCATTTCTTTGTACCATTATAAAATTTCCCCTTGCCTTATTGACATGTATCACCATCATTAGGTGATTACACTTAAAACTTCAGAGAAAGAACATTCAAGATCACAGCCAAAGCTCCTCTATGATATTTATTTGTTATTTGCTATGCAACATCAACCATAATTTAAGTCATGATCATTCTTCTTTAACAAGGAGGCAATTTACTGACAGCAAATGAGCTGGGACCAACACATTTGTAGTGCATATATCCTAGTCATCAATAGTTTCCAACTGGTAGAGAAAAAAAGAGGGGAAAAAAACCCCACCAAAATTAATTATTGGACTGTTATAATTCTCAGTTCAGAACAGGGTATGTGATAGAAGTCAGAATCCAAAGTGCTGGGCACAGCATGGCATTGACAGCACCCCTGGCTCTGCTTTGGGCTCACTGTTTATCGCAGGCCAGTGTGAATATAATGAGCCTCAGCTCTCCTACATCCCCTAGAATAAGCCAGAGATCCTCAACAGGGTCAGATTCTCCTGTTCTGCATTGGGCCAAACAACTCTTACCACTTGGTTTCTTAAGTTTTTTGTTCCTTTCTCTTAACTTACAACTTCCAAAAAAAAACCCCAAACAGCTCTAAGGAGCAGAAGCTCTAAATCTCACATTTCATGGAAAGCTGGCCAAGTTTATACTTCAAATCTCCTTAGAAATCCTAGGCTATTTGTCATTTGGCTTTGTCTCCACAGCTCTGCCCTATTTTCTGTTGCTCGAGTCCATCCTTTCCTGGAATTTCTGCTCCATGAGCAGGGGACTTAAGGAAAAGCTCATGGAGTGGAACTCTGGAGGGTGAGTGGGCAAAGCTGGTGAGCCCCAGGTGCTGGGCAGGGTCTGGAGGGCTCCTACCCCAGGGGAGGCAGGTTGGAGAACCAAAGGTGTGATCATGATCATGTCTGATAACAGCACAACACAACATGTCTGATAACAGCCCAACACAACATGTCTGATAACAGCACAAAAACAATACAGCTCCTCAGCGCTTGGGTGGGTGCCCTGGGGGAGTCCACAGGACACAAGGATGTCACTGCCCCTGTCCTGGTGCTCCACGCTGTTCATCTCCCACAACAAAAGCTCTTTAGCTGGGAGGAGCAGAGCCTTTGGGACACCTGGACCTGTGGCCAGGCCACCACAAGTTGCATGAAGGTTCAAGTGCAATTTTCTGGCTCTGTCACTTCCATGTCACGCCCCCTCAGACTTTTTCCTGTGCTTTTTCCTAATGCACAGCTTGCCTGTGTTGTCTATAAATCTGAAGCCCTTTGGGGCAGATATTTTTCTGATTGCCTGTTTGCTCTGGCAGGGGCCTCAGCTGGATTCTCCAGAGCCTAAACTCATAATTCCAGGGCTGCCTTTTTCTGCCTCAAGCACTGCTTTTCTTCAAGTCAGTGAGCATTTCAGAACACAAATCTGGAAATCTACATATTGCTTTATAACAAAAGTGTTCATGCTTTTAATTCTTCCTTCTCTCTGTATAATGAAATTACAAAGCAGGAATCTTTCATAATAAAATTTGATGTAGATATGCCTGGAAAATGAAATCAGAAGGCAGCAGTGATGGGAAGAGCCACCATCAATCACTGCAAGCAGACTGTTCCCCTTGACAGCAGTCAGACACAGAGGTAGGAAATTCAGTAATTTGATAACAGCTGCAGTAGAAAACCAGGAATAAACATTATGATGCCAGTCACTACATATTTAGCATCAGGTCTGACCTGCACATCAGGCTCACAAGCAATGGGTAAAGCAGAAGCTGCACTGAAGTCATGAGCTGCAACTGCTCATTCAGGGCTGAATTGTTCTTGTTCTTAGTTCCACTGCCTGAGGAGAGTAACCCTTTGTTTTCTGTCACCTCCTTCCTTCCATGTCCCCCAAAACAATCCAGGGGGACAGGCACAGCCAGGAGTTTCCCCCCACCTTTCTCCTGATGGACTGACTTCTCAAGGGTGCTTCTCTCCACTGACTATAGAGATGCCTTTCATTAAAAATCTGATTTTAGAATTGGGGTTTCAGACAGAGAAGCTTCCACCAAATGTTAACTTCATTCAAGTCTCACATGGATAAAATATTTTATGGAATTCACACTCCAGTACTGAAATAAGCACAACCATTCACCTCCTCAGCATTTATAAAGCAAGAGAGCTGAGGTGCCCTCCTCTCCCTCCATGAGGAGCATCTGAAACTACTCTTTCTCCAACAGAAGCCTTGGGTCTGAACAGAAACTCTGGCTTTTTACAAATTAACATTCATTAACTTCTGCATAAAACTGCCTGCACATTTTTTTAGAGACTGGGAGATGTGCAATATAGCAAATTGCTCTAAATGCCAAAATTTCTCTAGTTGTCTTTAAACACAAAACCAAAACCTGCATGAAAGCTTCACAACCTTCTTTCATTAATGGAAAAGAAAGGAAAATATTATAAATTTCAGCCACAAGTTCAGGACTTATAAAAAACAAAGAAACAGTCATAAATCATGGTTTAGACAGACAAAAAGTTCTGGTTGTGGGGGTTCTTTCAAAAACAAAGGATAAAGACTAATCGATATTTTTATAAAAAGCTAAAGCATACTCTACCATAAAATACAATAAAATTAAACAAAATATTTGAAGACAAGCTCAAATTCTGATCCTAATTTACCTTAGAGAATAATGGCAAAGCTGAACAAAAGCTTCCAAGGGCCTTCATGAATAATCCTGTCAACCAGAAGCATTAAAAAAATCTAAGTATCAAACCAAAAAATACTTTGCTGCCATTTCTTGTGAATTCAGGCAGTTGAAAATCATTTTATTGGAAGAAAAAATACTCATAAAACATATCACATATATTCAGACAAAAAAAAGTCAGTCATAAGTTACGACTACACATTTTTTTCTCTCCAAGGATCTCTGCAACTCTTATTTTCAGACCTCTTTCTTTCAGTGAAGAAGAGAAAATACATTGGGAAAGTACTAAGTTTTTGGAAGAGAAAAATAGATACGATTGTCAGTCAAAAAAAAAACCAAAAAAACCAAAACCACTAAGGTCATAGGTAATCTCTTGAGAGAGCTCTCCTGAAACTTTTAGTCAAGAGATGTGAAAGACAAAATACTCTTGTGGGAGAAAGGTATCCTGGACTGGGCCCTTCTGGTGCATTTAGGGCCATCAGTCACTATTTGCTAATACAGGCAGCACCAACACATTGGAGCATCTTTTCTCTTTGTCACAGGCAGATCTGAACCTCTAATTCTAGGAATGAAAGTAGCACCTCCTGTCATGCTGCTGCAACAATTTAATATTTAATTTAATACTTAGCTCCCCCTCGTGACAAAGATTTCAATAAAAAAAAAAAACAAAGGCTGGATTAAAAAGATATTATTCCTCACTAAAGGAAAAAAAATCACTGTTTTATCTGATATAAATAAATATGGAATTGGGAAGTTCAGTGGTGTAAACTGAGCTCTTCTTAAAAAAAAAATAAACAAATTTAAAAAAAAAGTGGACACCTACTCAGCCACTCCACAAATAAATTTTACACACCTGATTTCAGCAGAAGTCAAGGAAAAGAAACCAACCAGAAATATATTACAGGAAATTTTGCTTGACAGAGGAAGTGAATTTGCATTTTACAGCTGTTTATGTATATTTGTGATACATTTAATATGCTGTGACCTTCAGAAGCAATAAAATTTGAGTTTTCATCCCATCAGAAACTGTTTGGCATGCTGCACATTGCTGAGGCAGGCCATCACTCCAAACTGGGAGGCAATAAACTTGTTGGACTCATTTCCCTGAAGCACCCTGACTCCTGGCTGACACTTGGAGCAGCCCTGACTAATTATAATTGCTCCATAAAAACAAGACTTAGGCAAGGGTAACTTTTTAGCAAAGTATTCCCTTAATAGCTTGGCAGAAATATATCATTTTCTCCTAACTGCTTGGAGATATCTTTAGGTGAACTCAGGAGAGTTACCTCTAGTTTCTCTACTATAAAGTTTGCAATAACAAGGAACAATATTTCTGATCACCTCTGCAAATCAAAATACAGAGCAAAATTGCCATTGCTATAAATCCACGAACAACAATAAGACTAGGCTGGCAAGTGAAAAAACAGCATTGCAAGCAGTGTTTCATGATAAATAATTTATTTTTTTTTTAATTGCATTTGTAACAGTACCACCAGAGTGGTACTGTTAAATTGTATGTGATTTAAATCCCAGTGCTCTGGAATTTGTTGGATGTTTATCACCAGGTCACATGGGCTTTCCACAATGGATGTAAAAGGCCTTTCCAACACAGAGCAGGGACAGCAGAAAAGTTGATCACATTTACCAGAACAAGGCACAAGTGGTGATTGAGCACAGCAGACTGTCTGAAAGCACAAATTACTTCCTAAATTTGCCTTATAAATAAGGATTCCCTAGATAAGGAAACTGTTTCTGCCCTTTCTCCATAAGGTGCTGGGTGCAGCACGTGAGAAGAGACAAGCACAGAGTCTGGGAACCATCTGGCTGGATCAGCACAATATAAAAAGGCATTGATAAACTAGTCAGGGATAGAGTAACCAAATGTTTTGCTGGAAATTCCCCAAGAAAACATACAACTAACTCAGCCTGCTCATCTCATTAGGCTCCCCAAGTCCCACAGTGGCAGCTGAAATGTCTCCCTGATAACTCAGCACCTAAGTGTGGCAATTATGCTTCCCAGCCAGTTATTTGGTTGTTTACATCTATTTGTACAAAAACACTGAGCAAAAAAACCTGAGACACAAGTGGTGGTTCGTGTTGCTTCAGCAGATAACTGGGTCTTCAGTTTGTACCACTTTTACCATAGTTAGATTACTTTTAAATTCAAAATCCTTTGAATAACTTCTCTTTAAGAGAATGGACAGTGTTTCTTACAGGAACTGTTTTTCTCCCCCCACGAGCCTCATCACATCCTTGCCAGCTCTAATTTAATCAAGGAGATAGCAGAGAAATTAACCTCTCCATAAAGAGAGAAATATCTTTTGTTACTCCAGTAGAATTTACCTTCAGTTTCTAACAACACACTCCCATTTTTTAAGCTGTAACCAGACTGGCTATGACTTGTCAGCTTCATTCAACGAACAATGGGTGTTTTGAACAAGACAATTCACCAACAGATAAATTTCACACACACACAGTATATTCAAATACTTTCAAGGTCATAGGGCAAAGAATAAATTGCAAGAATCTCTGAAAACACCAGAAGGGCTCAGCAAGCCCAGTTGTGACTGATGGCATTGTGCTTACTCTTCCATAGCTTCATGGAGTATCTCTGAGACCTTTTCCCCTCCACTTCCCAAAGATGATATCATTTTAAGTGTATAAAAAGTGAAGGCAAGAACACTGAGCAATGGAGGTCACTTTGTGGCCTCAGGGGCTCCATCTTTAAAGCATTAAACTTTGCATCAGCTCCGTGTTTGCTCATTCAGCTCTTAAAAGGAGTCAGTTTTCTCTCACAAGCCATCAGCTCTGTGTGTGGGGCAAGGCCCAGAGGCAGAAGTGGAATCTGAGGGGGATAAAAGCAGAAGGGCAAGAGGAAAAGCAGGAAACTCTGCTTTTGAGGTGGCACTGCTGGCTCAATACATCCAAGGTCTGAGGATAGGCAGCTACAGCCTGATGCTCTGCTGTGTTTGACTGATTTTTAGGGCTTGGCTTAAGATGCAGATTCTCAGACACTTCAGGCTCTGAGAAAATCCCAAAAACTGCAGTTGGCGTTGGGCTGAGCTCTGAATGCTTCCAGCTTCTCAGAGGGACAGCCTCCAGAGCTGTGCAATCACAGCCAGAGCAGAGCACTTGGTACCCAGAGCCCCTGGAGGACACCACTCCCTCTGAGGAGGCATCCTCTCATCTCTGGAGCATTTGCCCAGACCCCAGATTTTTTATTTTTCCAGACATTTTGTAAGGAAGAGCTCATAAACAGGGTAGAGGAAATTAAAGGCATGCAAGTTTATCAGAGATCAGCCTCCATGCAATTAACATTTTGTTTTAACACAGTCATTTGAGAAAACAGGAACTGGGTACAGACAAAATAAAAGTGAGCAAAGGATGTTGAAGATAAGTAAGGGCTTTTTTCACAAAGTGGATGAAGAAACTTTCCCTCAGCTGGAAGAGCCAGAGTGGAAAGGTTCTGCCATTTTGGAAGTGTTTTTTACCAGAACCTGATTCATTTGAGACAGACTTCTTGACTTACAGGAGAGAGAAACAAGTAACACCACACCTGCTACTCCTTCTGTGTGGGGTTATTTTTCACCACTCACAGATTTCATTCACCTACTTAGATAACTACATACCCTGGAATTTAAAAATAAATGTATCTCACTATTCTCACAATAAATGTTTTGATCAGCTGAATAAGGTATTTATTTAATAACTGAGATAAGGAATCTTTAGTCCATCAGCATTTTGTTTCCTTCTCTAACCAGTGTGTTTTTCTACAGACAAAAAAAAAGTAGATTGCTCCTTTGGGAGGGGAACTTTGAATTTTATCATTGCAAAATAATTTTCCTGCCTGTTTCTGAACCATGTCCCTAGATTTTGAAAACTTGTAGATGCGGTAGCACAGTCAGCATGCATAAAATAGATATATCTTTTGTTTGCACTAATCTGTTATAAAATTAACTTATTTGACAATCATGTGTCAGATTCTATGCAATACATCGTGAAATTTTCACAAGGTTCATGTGTAATTTCACTGGAAATCCTGTGTCATTTAATAGAGACTCTAAACACCCTCAGCTGCTCCTCATAAGCTGTATTTTTCTAGATCTTTCATCAGCTTCATCACCCTTCTCTGGACAGCTCCAGCTTTCAGATGAGTCTTTGAAAAAAACATCCCCTTAAAACTAATCATCCACCTTTTAAAAAACAGCAAATATCTCTCTTAAAAAAAAAAAAAAAAAAAACAACAAGGAAATAAAACCACCCCTGAATCACCAGCTGTACAAACTGTGCATTTCTGGTTAGTCAGAGAGCACAGCCTGAATTTCATGCTCCTTTCTGTCAAATTTATGCCCACTGACAAAGCTCCAGGCATGGCACAAAACCTTCCCATCCCAAAGTTAATCCATAAACATTCCTTTAAACAAAAGTTCAACCTTCCAAGCAAGTTTTCTCTGATCAGAGCTTTGTGTCAGGCAGTCAGAGCATTTCTGATCCTCCATCCCTGATTGAAAAGCCAGGTTTATCATATCATCAAGCCACAGCTCAGCCTGCTGCTAAGCCTTCCCACCATGCAGCTGTCTGAAGTCTGGCTGATGATGAAAACATGGTTTGAGTTCCAATTTTTACCTCTTTGATCCCCATTTTGTCCAGAAATCAATTTTCAGCACTGAAACACTTGCATCCCAGACGTGAGCTGCCTAAATAAGGCAGTAGATAAATCTGTAACCATTTTCAGATCTTTTGTTTTTCCCCCTCATGACTAGGCACATGAAATTTTAAAATAGGAAAGCAATAGTGATTGTTTTGTTCCAGGAGTTGCTTATACATTTGAATTTCCCAGAGGTCTGATGGATTATAGCAGGTGCCAAGAGGAGGTTGAATAGTTTTATTCCCATAATCCACACTCATTCTTTTGTCCAAATTTGTGTTGGCAGCGCTCCCCTGGTACATTATCCAGCCTCTATGTTAATATTGCAAAGAAAATATTTCTCCAAAGTCCAAACTTCTTGTTGTTGCAATTTTTTGCTTTATTTTACTTAGAGGAGAAGGTATAAACTGTTGCTCTGTCAGGATGAGTTGATGAACCTCTGGGCCAGAGAGGTGGTGGATGCCCCATCCCTGGAATGTCCCAGGGCAGGGCAGACAGGGCCCTGAGGAACCTGGTGCAGTTGAAGATGCTCATTGCAGGGGGGCTGGATGAGGTGACCTTTAAAGGTCCCTTTAAGCCAAACTATTTTGTGATTCTGACTCACTGAGCTGGAGACACCTCTGATACCTCTGCTCATCTCACATGTGTGGTCTCCCAGCTTGGAATGATCTCACAACCCTGTTGGTCCCAAATTTATTATCCTGAGCCCAGGCATGACTGCAGATCCCAGGAGGCACTCCCTGTGCTCCATTCCCATCAACCCATGCACAACTGCCTCTGTTTCAGATTTAAATTTTGTATTCAGTCTTTTCCCACACTGACAAAGGTCTCCCAGTGGCAACCATGACTTCCTTGGGTGCCCAAGCCAAGGCAATCAAATCAGAGGAGCATATTTCATCAGCAAAACCAACAGCAGGCACAGCTAATTAATCACTACAAACACATTTTCTCTTTGTCTGGCTGCTGAATTCTCTCATACAACCTCAATGCCCAAGCACAAGCCTTCAAAGACTGATGACCTTCCAGTTCTTGTGACACACGAGGTGCCCTTCCCTCAGCAGCAACTCTCCACTGCTCCAAGATTGGCATTGAAAAACTGATAAATGGCTTTTCACTGGGCAGGGAATGAACAATGAGGGTTCACAGGGGAAAAAAAAATGAAAGCACAGCCCCAAAAGCACCTCACAGAAGCTACAGATCCCCTTTGCTTCCTGGAGAAGCCATTGAACTGCAGTACAAACTTTTCTACACCTGAAAGTGACTTACCAAGAATACATTGCTAATATTGAGTTATCAGCAACTCTGCATGGGGGTGCCTTAATGAATTCTGGAAACTAAATCTGTGGCATAAACCCCCCCTCATTTTAAACACACAGGTGAGCCCTCTGCAGCCAGGCTGTAATTTGGCTTTGAGTCACTTAGGAATGGGTATTTGAAGTCTTGAAGGTCACGCTGACACTGCCTGCTGGATTTTCCTCAGCAAGAGAAGGAGAAAAGGAGAAAAGCACTGTGAACAAAACCATGCTGCAGTGGCCACTGGAGACCAGAAACACAGGTGCTTGGGGGATTCCCTTCTCTTTTGCAGATGTTTCTGGGCCACAGTTCTGAATTACAGATCTTTCTTTGCTCTCAGAAGGAGAAACTGAACCACTGTTTTCTCACTGCCTCCTGAAAAGAGAGAGGGATGTGCTGAAGCACACAATTTAAAGCCTCTCACATTAGTTTATTGTTCAGGACCTGGGGTGTGCAATGCAGGTTCTCTGAACCAGAGCTGCACTGAAAGAGAACCTTTGGAAAAATCCCACTGCCAACTAAACACCTGTACAGACAAAGGGAGCTTGGAGTCGTTGAAAGGAAATTGAACAGAAATGCCATGGAGATTGGAGCAATATGTTTCTATTTTCATGTGTGTACTTTATTTTTTGAAACAAGAATCTACAAGGCAGAACAAATGTATCCTGCACCGAAGCCAGCTCGAAAACTGTCAGCAATTAGTTTTCTTCAATAGACATTATGCTTTTCCTGTGACAATGAAGCCCTGTGACTATTCTGCCTCCCAGCAGATTGCAGTGCAGCTCATCTGTAAATTCCCCAAAGCATCAGGACGTATGGCTGTGCATGGTATTGCAATCAGGATGTGGAATGCTCTGAATGCCTGAGTCTACCTTCAGCCATCTGGAGCTCCTCCTTTATTAAATTATTTCTAGTGTTGATGCAGTCTCATGCTAATTAATTTAAGAGATAAAGTAGATTTGTCCCATGTTCAGAAAACATTTTAATGGCAACTTGAAATACTACGGACAAACTAATAATTATATCAAGTATATTGACATAAAAATGCAAGGCCATTAACTTACACACCAAACACACACCACCCACTGAACAAGGGATTAAACTTCTGATCTCTGTGTTTGCTGTAGGGAAAGGAGGGGATACAGATTTGTCCACATGAGGAAGGAGCTCTAATGCAGAGCTGGGCACAAAGCAAGGTCCAGAGAAGAGCAAAACTGCCACCCCACCATCCCTTGTCACACCAGGTCTGCAGATACAGAGGATACAAAGCCCTGAAGGAGAAACCAGCTGCTCCTGTTTCCAGAATCACAATGAGATAACAGAGCTGCAGAGGCCTTGAACCCACCTAATACCTGTGGATTTAATGCTGCAATTACCAGTACCCCAAATAAAGCATGGAGGTGTTGCATAGTTGGGGCTGCTGTTTGCCCCAAAGATCTGTAGGATTGTTTGGAGCAGTTGATAAATCAGAAACAGGCGTAGGGCTTTTAGGGAGGTTGATAATCGTCCTGTGATTTTTTTTTTCTTTATTTCTTTTTAACAGAAGCTTGAATTGCATTTAATCAGAGAAAGGGTGATGCACATAATTACACCACAGCATGGATATGCCATTATGGGCTATTTTTTTTTCTTTTAATTTCAGTCGGTGATTTGAAGCATTGATGTAACCTTCCTAATTTTTTCTAACATGAGCACAGATGCTAATTTTACTTACATAAGGAGCTCCTCTCATTGCTGTTTTCTAAGGACTAAATCAAGTTCAGGAAATTCACTAGATTCTGCAGAGGAATTGAGGAATCTCTCTGTGAACAACTGATAATTTCAAACTGCACCCCAGCTTCTACCACCAAACCCTGCCTGAAGCAGTGTCCAAACCTGTCCATTTGTTCCTTACTTGGGCAGTTGGGACTCTCATGGAGGATGATATTCCTCTGAAGAGTTTAGTTTCAAACCTCCAGAAATGTGTTTACAAATAACTATCCAATCCTAAAGTACAATTAATTGTGGGCAATTAATTATCAATCAGTTGCTATAAAACCTAGGACTAGATCCAGTCATGTTGGCTATACACTCTCTAAAGAATTTAGGTCATGTTCTGCCATTAAATTTTAATTTCCTCTTAATGAAACTGAACTTGCTCATTACTGCAAACATCCCAAGAACAGTCCCTTATTAAATGCTTTTCATATTGATACAGCTTGAGAAAAATAGAATTTTATTGGGAACTGCCTCGTATTCTTCACTGGTAAGCTACAAGAATTGAGATAACATTACTAAAAGGATTTCAAAAGCATTTAATAAATAGACTTTTTATAGTGGATAGGTGTGAGAATTAAAAAAAATTTACTAATTGCACAATTTATCTTGCAGTGCCTCCCCTAGGGAGGAAGAGCATCTGTAAGTAAAAATAATTAGATCTGTTTTTCAATATAAGAGACCACAGTAAAATGTTTGGATACTCTCCTAGCAGAATTACAGACTTAATTCTCCCTAAAACCACAAGCACATTACCTTGCAAAGGCAGAAGAGCCATTTGGGTAGAAAAAAGGATGTTTGCACCTATTGTTTGTTTTCCCAGATTAAATGAAGAAAACTCTCCCAACTCTTTAAGGAACTGCCTGAAAAAGATACTTCTTATCTAACATATTTCTGCCCTCTGATCTAATTCATAGTTTGGACTTACGGATTTTTATAGGTCTTTTTGAGAAACTACACTGAGACCTAAATACCAGCAGAATTGCTAGTTTTATTTCAACCTAACAGTGTGAAATATGCCTAAATACAGACAGGCGATTGCAAAAGAAAAATATACATGGCTCACTATCCAGACTTTTGTACAAAAACAGAACAACCAAAAGAACACCTCTGAAAGCCACAATCTTGTGCAAGGCTGAATCAGAGGCAATATTCCCAAGAACTCCAGAAGAATAGGATTAAACTTGTGGGAATTCCAATAAGTTACTTGTATCTTTTACTTCCTATAGATATAATCACACATTATAGTCACAGACACTTAAACTTGGCAATTACTGTGCAATTACTCTTCACCATCAATTTATAAGTAGTTCAGGCTCCAGAAATCACAACTGCAGTTTTGTTTGGGGTTGGCTGGGGAGTCTGTTGAGGAATTTTTAGGGCAAACTAAAGTCAGGTAAGCAGAGATAGAAGCAATTCTTCAGAAATAGAAAAAAAAAATATTATTTCAACGGTGCCATAAGTCTTGTTCCAGCTGTACCAGACCAGGCAGATTTGTCTTGCAGTGCTCCATGGTGCAGAGGAGCTGCCAAGCCCAGAATCCTCCCCAATTCCCTCAGAGCCACCCATTCCCATCACAAACATGGAATATATCATTGAGCAACAATACTGTTCAGGTTATATGATACTAATTTCAACAGCATTAAATATCCTTTTCCTGTTCAATTTTTTTTTTTTTAATCCTTAATCAAAATTATTCATTGTGGCAAATGTCAGACCCCGTTCACTCACTTCCAAGCTTGTCTCAGCCACCCTCTGCAGCATCTCAGGACTATAGCAGCACTCAGATCCCTTTGATCTCTGCTGTGAGCACAGCCAGGGCTGAGCCAGCTGCACTTGTGAGCCTCTGTAAGCACACGGGGCTGCAGAGATTGACATTGATCTGACTGCTCTGTAGTGCAGCAGCCACACAGAAAACACAGCAAAAAACCAGTCAACAGCTCCAGAAAAGGGCAAGCCAGGTGTATCAGGCTCTTCCTTCACCCACTACCCTGAGGTGTTACACAATTATCTTATTTCTATGCACAAGGTAAAAATAACATCTGAATTTCCTCTTGGCTTGCTGGTGCTGAGCACAATGGGAAGCTGCACTAGGATGAGCAATATGCTTCAAACCATGAGCACACCACATTAAAAAGTGCATTCTAAAGATGAACAGCTCATTAAAAGACCAGTGTTTGCTGTACCCAAAAGAAGGGCCTAGAATGGGATTTTTCTTATCAACCTCACAGCACCAAGCCAGAACTTTAAGGTGCCTTCCAACACAAACCATTCTGTGACTCTCTAACGGGGAGGAATGGGCAGCAATGGGAGGGAAGGGATGGTTTCTAAGCTGGCTTTGTGACAGCAGTGGCTGCACAGCCCCAGTGCCACCCACACACGTGGCAGCATCACCTTGCCCTTACACATCTGTGCCTTAGATCCATTTGCACAAGTTATAACCAGGTAAGACACAATCATTGGGTTCTCCTGGGCATTGAGACACATAAAGAATGTTTGCAAAGCACCAGCAGAGCTTCAGATGAGAGGCTTCACTGCCAGGAGAAGTGCTGGTGGTGGAATCCTGGAGGAGATGTGCTCAAAAGCAGCCCTGGTGTGAGACAGCCCCTCTGGGAAGTCATCAGAGGATGCTCACTTAAAATAATAACTATTCACAAAGTTGTTGCTAACACACATCATTGCCTTCTAAAACAGTCATTTCCTAAAAAAAAAAAAAAAAAAAAAAAAAAAAAAAAAAAAAAAAAAAAAAGAAGAAGAGAAAGAATAGCATCATTACTGGAAAAACAAGTTTTGAAAGAATTTCTGTATTTGGCATGGCAGACACACTGTGCCTTTAATTTGGTTTTGACAACCACACAAACGAGTCTGTTAAAAAATAAGCAGGCATGAAATGGATGGTGCTCTCTTGAATCAAAACTTCTAACAAAGGTGGTATTTAGGTTTCAATTTCTTCTGCCACACTATCAGCTGTGAGCCTTTCCAGGAGTCAGTCACTGGGAATGGGAATCATTGGAAACAATTTCACTGCAGGCACAGAGCACACTCACCGAGGTGCAAGAGAGGGCAGAGTCTGTTCTGAAGCAAACAGCACTTGGGTGAAATTATTCAGAGTTAAAAGGTTCATTATGGCTTTTGAAGCACTTCTGCTTCAAAAGTAATGGAAAAAACAATAAAAAAGCTGAAGTCTTCCAGTAGGTCTGCCTTTTTATTCAGTGAATCAAAGTGGATCCCATTTCCTGCTTCTTGGAACAGAAAATTACTTTTTGAGCTGAACTTTCTTAACATTAAACAGCTTGATAATTTTTGCCTTGTTTAGAAATAACTTCTGGCAATTTTGTTGGACAGCAGAAGAAAAATAATTAAAACTACTTTATGTGAGATAACCCATGAAAATATTTTTTTGTACAAAATTCATTAGAATAACACATTAAAAATAAAAACCAAAAACCACAAAACCATCAGTTGACATCCAGAAAGTTTGTTTGATTTTTTTTTTACTTATTTGAGTTTGAATTCCAAGCTTACAAGATCATCACTGTAACACTGTGATCATTGTGCTAATGTGAGTAAGAGACCCGAAGGCTTTTTCTAGAATTCACATTTAACAATTACTTAATTTCTTGTCACTATTGAAAAGAAAATTCTGGCAGTTTCATGTTTCAATTATTTGGTGATACATCTGGCACACAAACATTTCCCTGGGTAAAATTATGACACTTTCAGACAGGGATTATGTTGAGTGTTTTCTTGGCTGGGCACAGTGCCTGGCAAAATCCAAGTAAGTATTAAAGACAAGTTTCCCAACTCATTTTGAATGTTTATATTTGTCATTCAGATTCCTTTGCTTCCTGTATTAGAATAAAATATCAAAGAATGCAAGGTGCAAAGGTGTTCAAGCATCTCCAACAGAAATGCATCCTGTGCTGTCATAAATAAATAAACCCAAATATACGTTGTGGAAAAAACATTCCTAAAAGTGTTTCATATCTCATATTGCATTTGAACAAATGGATGATGATGGAAAGCACAGCTTGATGGTTATATCTGAAGGAGTTATTTTTCTGAATAAATTTTTTTTTGTCTATTTTAAGCAAGCAGTTCCATTTAGGTTAGGTATTTTTAAGTGATTACCTTAAAAGACCACGTAACTTATTCCAACTTCTGCCTTGATTGCATAAATCAGCAGTTATTTTAATTTAAGTGGAAAATATTCCAACTTGAGACACAAACAGGGCAAAATTTCTGTCTGCTGAACCACCTATGTAGCTTTGAAAGGTACATTTTATTCAGCCTGTCATTTCTGTTTACTTCAGTGGGGAAAGTCCTCTTTAATCCCATTAGCCCTGCTGGAAGAGCAGCCTGGAGTCTGCACCCTGTGGAAGCAGCCAGAGCTAAGTGAGCAGCTCCACTGGTGATGGCACTCAGCCTGAGGAATTAAACCTGCTGGGGCTTAATTACTGACACACAAAGCACCAGAGATTCCAGGGCCTCTCCCTCAGCTGCAAACCCTGCTCTCAGGAGCAGCAGCTAAAATAAAAATCTTTTCCCAGGATGTGGTGGCCACACCAAAAGCTACAGGAGTGCTCTGAATGGTGCCCTGGGGAGGGGGTCAGGAAGGATTTGGGACAAGGAGGGTGCAGGTTTGGGGGAGGAGGGTCCATGCAGGGAGCTGAGGGCACTGCTTGGTGTGGAGAAGCTGTGAGGGTACCTGAGAAAGATCATGGAAACATGGAATGGGTTGGAAGGGAGCTTAACACCTCCTTCCACCCCCTGCCATGGCAGGGACACCTCCCACTGTCCCAGGCTGCTCCAGCCTGGCCTTGGGCACTGCCAGGGATCCAGGGGCAGCCACAGCTGCTCTGGGCACCCTGTGCCAGGGCCTGCCCACCCTGCCAGGGAACAATTCCTTCCTAACACCCAATCCAAACCTGCCTTCCTTCAGCTTGAACTCATTCCCCCTGTGTCCTGTCCCTCCATCCCTTGTCCCCAGTCCCTCTCCAGATCTCCTGGAGCCCCTTTAGGCACTGGGAGGCTCTCTGAGATCTGCTGGAGCCTTCTCCAGGTGAACACCCCCAGCTCTGCTCACAGGAGAGGCGCCTCAGCCCTGTGAGCTTCCCTTTTCATCATTTTCCCAGATGTCTCACAGGCCAGCAACAAGCTCTTTGTTCTTTCTCCACAGGCTTCTGAGGTTTTCAAATGAGGTATAAAACCAATCCTCTCCACTCTGCAAATAATTTTTCTTTCTGTTGCCTATTTTTGTCTTCTAAGCAACAAATGAAGCTTCCAAGCTGGTGCTGAAAAATACAAGCAGGAGCACGGAGGAAGAGCTGGTGCCATGTCCAGAGCCTGGCCCTTCCTCTGCCCAGGGCATGAGGAACCTTTCCAGAGCTGGGATTTGGATGTTCACACATTAAATTCAATACCATGAGTCAACACTCTCCAGTTTTTCCATTTCAGTGCTCTTCACCCCATCAGGGTTGATTTAGGCTTCAGTTGCTTTACTTTTTTCCCAACCAGCTGGATTTGGACACTTAGTCACCAAACCTGATATGGTATCTAGCAATATTAATTAGTCTGTCTAGTAAGCCTAATGAAGAGCAAGGCTTTGTATTTCTCTATTCTATTTCCTAATTAATCCACTGTATGCACTTCACAAAGTGTTTTATAAGGAAACAGATACAGGCTGCCAAGTCTTCTCCCCCTGTAAAATCCAGACTCTGCTGCTTGTATTGGAAATAATTTTAGCAGGCTGAAAAAAACAGAGTAAGGCATTGGACAGAAATAAGCATTTATACTTCGAGATTAAATATATTCCAGTTCAGCCATAGGATTTTGAACATTTCATTTCCACCAGTGTCTCATTTTATGAGGATTTTGAACATTTCATTTCCACCAGTGTCTCATTTTATGAGCACTTAGGTAATTCTGCCATGGCATGTGACTGAATTGATTTCATTGCTGCATTGTCTCAGAACTATCTAAATTCCCAAGTAAGGAACACGGAGCTCTGGACAAGGGGATTTCCTTTCCCTCTCTCCTGTCCCATCCACAACCCCTAATGAGTCCCTGCTTTGCTTTCAGCCACCATCATAAGTTGGAATAATTTTTAAAAGTGAGGAAAAATATTGGAGTTATTTGGTTTTGACACCCCTTAGGGAATGGGTCACACTCCACTGACATTCCTTTGGGGATGGGTGGAATGATTTATTTTAGATTTCTATAATTCCATTTCCCTTCCCTAAACTTACATATGACATTTTTCCTTAGCAGATATCAACCTTAATGTTGATAAAATGTAAATGTGATCTAGTTTGGGGAATTTATCCCTTTTTAGGTGAGGGACTAAACATTTTAGGGTGTGTTTTAGTGGTTTGGGGTTGGTTTTTTTAAGCTTTTGTTTCAAATAGGACATTTGACGTGAAGAGCAAAACAGAGGCAAGGGAATTCTCCCTTTGCAAGCAAATGTCATGCAGGAAGGCTGCTTTTATTTGGCACAAATAGTTTTTAAACAATATATATTTATTGGTTCTGTCCAGACTCCAGATTTTATCCCATTGCTTCAGTCAGTCTGCCTTCAGTAAGGTTTTACAGAGGAAGGAAAGAGTTGGGCAAAAAGTTAATTTGAAGCAATTTTGATCTATGTGATTACACATTGCTGACAGGAAAGACAATGGTGCAGAACTAATAAAAGGGGGGGGGGAAGCTGGAGAATGGGAGAGGGAACAAAGGTAAAAATGGATTTAATGCACTAAGATCTATCATGCAGGGATGAAAAGCCAGACTGTGAAAAGCCAATTAGTGCACCAAATATGAAAAGCACCCGAATTAAACAGAGAGAACATCATCAAAGAGAGCTGAGATAGGGATGCTCCCAGCATGCAGACATAAAGACATTTCAGATGAGTATATAAGAAAATGTTTTTAAAAAGAAATGAAATGCAGTGGGAATTCAGTAAAAAAAAAAAAAAAGCCTGTAATGGGCAAATGATAGGCTGTGAAATAAAGTATAAAAGCCAAATCTTTATAGTGTCTAACACTGACAAAAGATTTTAAGGCTGAGTTTATGAGGTTCTGTGCCATAAACATCAAAACTTAGAAGGCACATTTGTTGCTTGATGCATCTTTTTATTTACTCTCTTGGAGTGTTAATGAGCAGAAAGATGGATTCTGGTATAATACCCATGTTACCAGAACAAAAAATAAGGACCAGCATTAGCATTGATGCTTTAAATGATTAAAAAATATCTTGAAAATTATATCTCCTATTAAGCAACTTGGATGCTCCTTGTGGTCTGAACACACTGAGAACTGCTTTGATATAAAAAGCAAATTTGTAAGTATTTTTTCTGCATTTGGAGTGGACACCTGATGGCTTTTATACAATGGAGATCAAAGAGATGTTTTTTTCTAGTTCTTTTCCATTTGGATAAAAGAAAGTATTTAGGCAGTACAGTAATAAATAAAAAGTTGCTTGAGTTTCTAGAAATTACTGACAAAAATTTAAGGTTTAAAACCCCAAATACCATGAGAAAATTTTTTGGCAAAGTATTTACACTGAGATATGAGAACCTTGAATTAAGGAATGTGGGTGCTTCCTGCAGGCTGAGTGAATCCTATCTCTATATCCTTGAGTATTTTATATTTCTGAAGGCAGTCAGTACCTCAAGCTAAAAATCAAGTCAACAGCCAGGATTCTCACTGAGCTCAAATTATTATTTTAGTTCAGCCACCATGCCAGGATGATTTGCAGTGCATGTGGAAATTGTGCTATGCCTGCTCTTCATATGAGGATTTTTTTCTTTCAAATAATAAATTCCCTACAGTCAGAGGTTAGCTTTGCAATCAGGACAGTAAACACTGAATTGCTATGAAAGCTGAGCACTGCCTTAATCTTTGGGATGGGTTTTTGGGGTGGATGGTTAGGATGGGTTTTTTTATTTATTTTGGTTTTGGTGGTGGTTTTTTTTTTTTTTTAATGTTTCACCTTTGTAGATGTGACTGCCACCAGAGGTTTTGCTCAAGCTTCAAGGGCAAGACTGACCTTGCAGGGGTTTGGAATGAGATGATCTTTAGGGTCCTCTCCAACCCAAATCCTTCTACAGTTATGAATTAACTGACTCACTGATCTATCCCCACTCTGGGACACCAGGATCTGTTTTTCAGTCCTGGCTCAAAGATTGCATCATGAAATACCATGAGAGAGCTGGCAGCCCTGGGTTGTTGCTCTGCTCAACAAACCACAGGGTCACAACGCACTGGATATTTCACTTCCCAGTGAAAGCAGGTCCATGAAAACTCCCTGAAGAAGCTCATTCTAGATTTGAGCTGAAAGGACACAACTGCAGGTCAGTAACTTATTTGTTACTCAACAATCAGTATTGCTGAAGGAATGAACCTCCTGCAGCTCAGCCTTCAAGAAAACACATCCAAAGCTGCAGATGAACCAACTTTGACTGTGTTAGAAATGCCAATTTTGCTACTCCACCGTCTCTGAAACTTTGAATGTTTGATTTCACAGCTCTTCAAGTGTTATTTTAAAGTTGTTGACTGAAGACTGTTTAAGCTTCTGCCGATGCCTTTCAATTTATTCAGTGTGTAAAATTCAAACTTTTCCTATTTTTCTGTGACTAGTTCTTTAACCCACTAGAGCCAAACAACCTAACCAAGCATACTCTAGAGATCTTTGATAGTTTTCTGAGGAATTTACATTTATATGTGTGTCCATGTAAAAAAAAAAAAAAATTATATATATACGTATATGTACGTATTTACAGAACCTCCATGCCTACAAATGTTTTTTGGGTGAGAGAAATTCTCTCTCCTCCTGGAAATCTGTTTTGCTGACTGAATTTTTAGACAGCACAATTATTTTCTTTTCTAAACTGAGTATTCAATTCACTGTATTTTACAGAGCAAATAAAGCCCCTACCAGATGGCCAGCCAAGGCTATTACAAGCTGTCATTACTTCCCACACCCACTTGTCCCTCCAGATTAGGAAATGTGACTGAAGAGTTGCTTTTCCTCATGCACTTTTTCCTATTTCCATTGCCAGTGAACAGATGATGCCTTGCAGATATCTCCAGCTCTTCCCCAAGCACTCTGCTGCCATTCCAAGGGGTTGCTTTGCTCTCCTGTCTCAGAGAAGGAAAATTGAGGTTTTAAAGAGGTACACCTGCTCCCTGCAAAAGGAAGTGCAGCATTTCACCACACAAATAAAATCTGGTTGGGACAGAGCTCAAAGAAAAATCTGATTTGTGTCACAAAATAGGTGCTTTCCCCAGAGCCATCAGTGTTAACATGCCCACACCCAACAGGTAGACTTCTGCTGCTGAGTAATCGTTCACAAAATAGACAAATGGGTTGTTGCAACCAGACTCAGGAGTTTCTCACAAGCCAGGTGTTTATTTCTCCGTTTCCAGCTCCTTCCTTCCACCCCTTGCCTTGCAGGACACTGAGGCGCAGCAGCATTTCCAGCAGTGCAGGGGAGCCCCGAGGCTGGGTGGGGATGGATGTGACACTTCCAGCAGTGCAGGGGAGCCCCGAGGCTGGGTGGGGATGGATGTGACACTTCCAGCAGTGCAGGGGGGCTCTGAGGCTGGGTGGGGATGGATGTGACACTTCCAGCAGTGCAGGGGGGCTCTGAGGCTGGGTGGGGATGGATGTGACACTTCCAGCAGTGCAGGGGGGCTCTGAGGCTGGGTGGGGATGGATGTGACACTTCCAGCAGTGCAGGGGGGCTCTGAGGCTGGGTGGGGATGGATGTGACACTTCCAGAAGCAGAGGGAAATGGGAATGGATGTGACACTCCAGCCTTTGCAGAGCAGCTCTCTTGGCTCATGATTTCCTCTCCCCAGCTGAGCAGCAAACTGATGCACACCCAGCTCTGGGGCTGTGGCTGTGCCCGGCTCAGTTGATCAGTGTTGAGTGGAGTGTGTGGTGCTGCCTGAAGACAAGCAGCAGCAGATTTGAATTAGGATGTGTTTGTCATCAATTACAGAGATCAATTTCCAGTCTGGTCAGATTCGCCAGGACTGTGTTCCCAGGCAGGTGCTGCAGATGCTGTCACCTTCTACCCTGTCTTCTTAGGACTGGCTTCACCTGGGTTTTTTTTGTCTTTATGTGCACAGGTATTTCCACAGAGTTAGTTCAGTCCTTCTTCTGCAAAGTGCCCCAAGTTCTGTTTGTTAATCTGAGCCCACACAGCAGGGCTGTGGGTTTGGGGATGTTAGAGCTGCTCCAGCTCCAGCCCCACAGAAAACACAAACACTGCTGTGTTCAAGCAGACATCAGCTGAGCAGCAATTCAGGGGAGTTCCTGAAGATGAACCTGTAGGAATATTGTGGATGTGAGTCGGAAAGGGAATTTTAACACCCACAGTGGACAAATATCTATTGCTTTTGTTATGGGGATGCACAAACGTCCTGTCACAGGTAGAGTGGGAGCTTCAGACAAAGTTTATTAGAGTTTAAGTAACTTGTTCCTGTGGGATTTAAAGAAGACAAATCAGATATGTTTCTTAAAAATTAATTATTTATTATGACAAATGATTAGACAAAAGACCTTAGTCAGAATTATTTACTACACAGTATAAAAACTGATAGTACTCCTAGGGGAGTCAGATCAATAGGGGTGCTAATCCCTGCTGCCCTCAGTTTGCTGCCTTGCTCCTGCTCTCAGTAATTCATTATTTATGAGTAGGCAAGAGCTGCCAAATTGCCCTCAGGTTCTTTCTCCTCCTTGTATTTACCTTTTCTCATTCAGAGAGCCAGTTTTAAATTCCAAGGTACTGTGTCATTGTGATGGGTTGGTGAATGAGGGGATCTCTAAATTTTGTAAATGAATGTTGGAATTAGGGTTGTAATTCCAGTAGCCCTGCAGTGATCCTGAAAACTGTTGTGGGGACATGGGGACACTCTCACTTGGGGAAATGGCAATGGCAGCTGTCAGCAAAAAACTGAGCTCTAGAGGGCTCAGACGTGTGATGGATATTTAAAACAACTTTAATGTTTGTTATGCCTTTCTCTATGTTGCAACCCTTTACCTGTCACAGATCTCCTATAAATGAAGGATTAACAACCTTCTATTTGGCCTAAATGTTAGATTTATGCTCTAAAGAACTGTCTTTGAGCCAAAGAAATGCAACAGTGTATTTAAGAGCAACTTATTTCACAGTGATTAATCCATTTTTCACTCTCCACTGCCTCCCCAGTTTTGTTCTGTACCTGCAGGATACAGGAAAAGCAGGGGGATGGAGGAGCCAGGGAGAGCAGCAGTGGTGCCTGATGCAGCCCAGGCATCCAGCACATCCTGAACTCTCACAAACTCCCTGGATCCTGGTGCCCATTCTGGTTCAAATGATCCATGAACGATTTTAGTTCCACCATTGCCACTAATTTGGTCATTCTTCATCCCAAGGGAGGATCCAGTCTTCCCTGGATCTTGTCTTTCCAAATCAAGAGACCCCTGGGCCAGGCACTGCTGATTTTGATTTCAGATTTTGTTTTCCTTTCTATTGGTTAAAGACCTGCAGGACACAATGCAAATGCATTTTGGTGACATGTCCTTGCTCCTGGTCTTGCTTTGTGACCTTTTTGTCAGATTTTAGCATAATTTCTGAGGCTGGAGCCCAGGCAATCTGTAAAGCTGCTTGTGCACACAGCAGCTTCAGGACCTGGGCCTGAGACACAGAAAATGTCAGAATAAAAACAAATGGGTTTTTTCTTTTATTTTTTTCCTTTCTTATTTTTCCCACAACAACATCAGTTCTACAGCTAAAGTTTACACTCAGTGGAAAATGAAAAAGTTGGCATAATCAGTCTAGATGGGGCTTCCACTTGCTGACAGTGAATTTTTTTCAGCATGAGGATTAAGTAGATGTATAAACACTTTCAGAATTAGCTTCCAAACACCATATGGAAAAGTAATTGGAGTCAATGTAGAAATCTGTGTTCCAAATCACTGATGTATCTTTAATTTGGGGTTACAACAGGTATCTTTCATTTGCATTTTTTTCTCAGCTCTGCTCTCTCTGGGCTTTATCATGCTCAGTGATGATGAATCACAAGCAGTGAAGGACATGGCTGAAATTCCCTTTCAAAATGTCATTTACAGGGCAAACAATAAGGCAGAAGAAATGCTTGTTTTGTTTTGTTTTGTTTTTTGCTTATGAACTGAGCAAACTCACCTGGGAAGACTAACCTGACAAATAAATGTGCCATTTCCCAGGGCCACTCTCAGAGTTACTTTCCAGAACAGAACCACACTTTAATTTGAAAGCAAAAATTACTTCTGCCAAGTAATACAGAGTAAACAATGTGATTTTAATTACAGCCCATTAGTTTTTGTTTACTGTGTCAGAAAGTGCCTAGGAGACAACAGCCTGTCCTGATGTTCATCAAACCCTTTGGGTGGATTGCCACCCCAATCTTTTTTGATACTAAAGGAATTAAAAAACAATACTTATTATTTTAATACACAAGGCCTTTCAAGGGGTCCTTTTTAGCCCATTAAGATTTCCTACTTGCATGTTTTGAGAACAATCCTGATGGGGCCACTGCTCGCTGAGTTAATGACAGGTACTGCAGAAGCAATTAAAACCTTGAAGATTTGAGCAGCTGAAAGAAAATTCTGACTTTCTTTCTCGTGTAGAAGGTCACCAAAGTGAATTTGAAGCTGGTGTGATAGCACTGTATGACTTCTAAAAACCTGACACAGAGTTAGTAGAGTTTGACAGGGTGTGTCAAATGATTTCTGTGGAGCTCAAAATACTCATTTCTGATTATTTTGGAAGAAAAGTGACACAAGAATATGGAAGTGCTTCTTCAAAGTTAGATAGTGAAATAAGCTTTAATAATTTAAGCTCATCCGTGCCATAAATACCAAGTAACTTCCACTCTGGAATTTCTAACCCAGAAGAGGAGGCCAACACTAGCTCAGCAAAAGATAAAACGAGTTGAAGAAAATGTTTTTGATCATAGTAGTGGCCTCTAAAGCTCTGAGGCCTCTAAAAAAGATAACATCAGCTTTTAGGAACTGTTTGACTTCAAAGAAATTGCTGTCACAGAAAACTGAAAATTGATGATCCCATTTCTCTATCTTACCCAACCAGGTAGTTCAGAGCTGCTGTTGCTGTAAAGGGAGCATCACTCCATAAAATCCTGAAGTTATATTCACAGCCTCCCAGTAAGGGGGGGAGAAAGTGAAATATTGCCATGGCAACAGAAAAAGCTGGAATCTGGAGAGAAACCATTTTTACACAGGCTGCCCCTAATTCTGGGTCATCCTCTGCCATGAAAGGCCAGTGGCTGCAGAAGGCTGCAAAGAGCAGAGTTTTTTCCTCTTTCAAAAAGTTTTTTCCTCTTCCCTCTTTCTTGCTCCTGCTGACCATTCCTGGGCTCTACCACAGAGAGCTGATGCTGCAGTGCCCTTCAGGGCTCTCAAACTTGTTTTTCTTTTGCCAGTCTGTGAGTTTTTCCTTTCTTGTTCCTCTTAGTCCAGTAGTTGGGCAAAAGTTAGAAGGCAGTGGTGTACCCCATGATGGAAGAATGCAATAAAACCCATTTTTTTACATGCAAAAAAAGAGAGTGGTTTCCATTCCAGAAAGAAAGTGTTGGGATTTTATTCTTTGTTATTTATTCAGGGGTGCACTGTTTCTGTGATTAGTGCTATATTTGGCATAAATTAATTCTAACTTTTGTCCAGCTATTGCACTAAAAAGTATCTGTATTGCAAGCTGCCAATGCCAAAAGGTACAGCATAAAACAGTCAATGTGTAGATTGGAAGGAAATTGAATCTTTTTGTCTTCTTCCCTCATTTATCAGTGCCCAGTAATACTTATCAGTGCATATTTCATTCAGAAGTATGAAAGATTATCTTACAGTTTTCAAAACAGCTTCCAGGTCCCTTGAATCTGTGTCTCAAAGGATGTAAGCAAACAGGAAGGGATGAAAAAACAGGGATTACAAAAGCCCAGGCTATTAAAGGGCTTTTTTTAAAGGAAACAAAGCTTCTGTGAGCATCACCATCCTTTAGAACTTTAATTAGGTCTCTGTTTAAAGTATATCAAAGAACAAATGGTTTTCACAGTTAATAGGCAGCTTGGAACCATTCCATCAGTCATCCAATTATAACCAAGTTGGAACTTCCAGCTTTTTCCTTACAGAGGCCATACCTGTCCCTGCCCTCAGTGGTCAGGCATTTACAGAGGCCAGTGTCAACCAGAAGGAGAGAACTCAGAATTCACTCCTGTTCTGAAAGTCAGAGTCAGATGTAGGACTTTGAAGCAAGCTCAAAGCAAGCTGAAGCACAAATCCCTAATTCCAGGATCTTCTACTGGGCCCTGAATCTACCCCACGTGATGGAATAAATCCCAGAAGAAACAGCCAGGTTCAAGAAAAGGAATTGCAGTTTGGTTCTGCTTTTCCTTAATAAGTACAAGTTACATTTCTGAGCTGTAATAATGATCCTCTGGGTTTAATCCCTGTATTATCTATTAACTTCTCAGGAAAGTTCTGCTTAAGTTTAATCACTGTCTGTGTTCCCTCAAGTGAATATTTTTACTCCTGAATTCTTTATTTGGCTCTGAATAAAGTGCTCCATAATAGCAACCTCTCTCTTCTTCCCTTCAAAGTCCTGCAGGCCTTAATGAAGTTTTCAATCCCAAACAACTTTTCCCAGCACCGATGAGAACTGGATGTTGCCAGAAACTGAAAAGGTTTGAGTGAAAGAACCAAAAAGAAGGGACCCTAAAGATCATCCTGCCCTGGGCAGGGACACCTTCCACTGTCCCAGGGAACCCTGTCCAGCCTGGCCTTGGGCACTGCCAGGGATCCAGGGGCAGCCACAGCTGCTCTGGGCACCCTGTGCCAGGGCCTGCCCACCCTGCCAGGGAACAATTCCTGCCCAACAGCCCATCTAAACCTACTCTAAAAGCAGATTATTTCCTCATTTTGGTTCATTGTCTTGATAGGGAAATGGGAGCAGGTTTTGGATTAAGACATTGACTCACAAAAAAATGATTGCACTGTGTTCAGATCCAGACCCTCCCCAGGATGTGGAGCTCCCAATGCCTACAGTAACTCCCATATTTCAATATGTTCATATTCTGGCCTTAAAACAGTCTCATATCATAGCAGAGACAGGCAGCAATAACAAAGCTGCAGCTCTTCATCTGCAGTTTGAAAATAACAAAAGAAATTGGATTTTTGACTGATTTCCCTAAAAAAAAATCTTGACTGCTTGGAAATATAACAGTACACAGCTTTGTAACTATGCATTTATATAACATTTTATGTACAAAAGCAGGCTTTTTATCCTTTAGAGGGAAACAGAAAAGAAAACACTGTACTTTTCAAGGTGAACTCATTAAAGGAAGTATTTAGGACTCAAACATCTAACCTTTATTGCTATAGTAATGTCACAGTGATATTTACCAGTGCTTCAGTTTGTTCCATTTACTTTTATCTTCTTTTTTCCATAAGCTACATATAGAGCACCATCTTAGAGACTGGATTTTTTATATGTAAATAGGAAAGTGAATTTATACATATTTGTGAGGTTTGGCCCTTAATCATCTGTCCTAGAAAAGCAATGACCAGGAATTCCTGTGAACAAAATGCACCTTCCATTTAAAATAAACCAAATTGTAGTAGCTAGCTTCAAACAAAATAACAATTCCTCCTTTCAATAGCTAAATACTCCAGATGGGCATTTTCCACGCTGAGAACAGAGACCATTATTCCTGGGTGACATGTAAAGCCCAGCTCCAGGAGCCTGGTGAGCATTGATGCTTTGGTGGTGTGGATTCTCTGCTTTTCTGAAGGCTTGCAGGGAAATGCTGCAGTTTGGAGTGAAAAATCTGCCCTCAAACAGCAGAGTGTTGTCCCACATACCTGCTCTGCTTAGAAATGTTCAACCAAGTAGCATTTCAAGGTCATTTCTTGCCTGAATAGTCTGGGTCTGTGTCAGATGAGGTGCAGAGCTCCCTGATGCTGCTGCACTCCTGGGTTCTGGTTTCAGCCACAGCAGGGCTGCACATGAGCAAGGCAGCCTTGCTTCCCTTTCTTCCTTCCCTCAGCTGCTTGCTGGAGCTGTGTGGATCTGCTCTTGGTGGGAGGGTTTGAGAAATGAAGCTCAACAGGTGGTGGGGTTGCTCATGGCAGCCCATTTATTATCATTAGCTTGTACAAGGAAAACAGTGTTCAAGCAAAACATTAAAAAAAAAAAAAATAGAGCCAGTGATGAGGCTCTAATCCCTGCATTTGGCATTGTTTTTAATTTCAACAAAGCCTCACAGGAACTATTCATCAAGTTTTTTTCCTGGAGGAATTTCGTCTCTGTGTACATGCAGAAGACAGAATTTGCAAAAATTACACTGATATGGTATCTGTTTAGAACAAAAAAGGGGAGAGTGATCCCTCTGCTTCATTCCAAAGTGCATCAAGAGGAAGGCAATCATTCCCACTGAGTTACATCAGGCTGAGACCAAAGACACACAACAAACACATCAGAATTTAGCACAGTGGAGTTCTACTGATGTTAACAAAAGACACTGAATCCCGGGAAATTTACATAACAGGTTGAGCCCTAGATCAAAGAAAATCGTATTAAACCAGTGTTCTAAAACATATTTTTATCTGAATCATGCTAGGACTAATTAGACAGATTTTTGAGTTCATTCTTCTTCTTTTAAGGAAGAGGAGCTGGTGTGGACAAGCTGAAGGCAGATTCCTGGTGGGACACTGGCTCTGCCAGTTTTAATCAAGTGCTGTTCCTGTAATAACCCCTGCAATTCCAGCAAAGCAGGCAGCATAAAAAGGCAACAAAAAATGGTTTTGGAAAGGAGCCATGACTCCATAATTCTCCAGCTGAAGCCCAGGCCCTCTCTGCTGCTCTGCCAAGTGCCAAAGTCACCTGTGAACGCAGGCTGGAGAAGCAGCAGGGCATTTATCCCATGTCCTAGACCTGTGAATCCACTGCTGCAGAGTTCTCCCTGCTCCTGGGCTCGTTGGGATGCTGCTCTGCCCAGGATGTCAGCAGCAGGACATGCAGTCTGTGATGAGTGTAGAGAGGATTTTGGTGAGTGAACTGAAATGAGCTATCACAAGTGGCAAGTGCCCTGCTGCCAGTGTCACAAACACTCATTACAGCAATCCACCAGTTCCCTAAAGGTCTCCCCCCAGGCTTTAAAGATTTATTATTCAGGATACTTTGCTGCCACTGCTTCATTTTAATATTTTCTGTGATGTTGTCTGGGCTTTGGGGCAGGGTTCCCACTTTCTGATGTTTTGGGGCAATAACAGTGTGTTCTTCAGTACTTAAAATTTAACTGACATTGCTCAGTGGGATAAGAGAGCTGCCCCAAATTGTTCCTGAATGAGTAATTCCCATGTTTCGTTCACAGTAACTTCATTCTTTACACCTAAGCTGAGCTTGAAGAGAATCCCTGGGCCCAGGGCTGGGGACAGAGGCCCCAGGTGAGGCTGTTTGGTGTCACTGAGGCTTTTTAGTGCCCTCAGAATGGTGACAGAGCTGTGCCAGGCCCTTGGGTGGTGCAAACCAGCTCCAGCATCGTTCAGGAGAGATGCAGGCTTTAGCATTTTTAATTAACCTCCTTTGCCCCAATCTGTTCTTTGCAGGAGGTGAAAGGCAGAGGGAAGGGAGAAGGGGCTGAGACAGGCTCTGCATGTCCCCAGCAGTGTCTGCAGGTGTCAGAGAGCACTGGTGGGAGTCAGGAATGCACTCACAGCCACAGAAAGGGCAAGAGCAATCAAAAGAGAGAAGTGAAGCTGATCTGGGTTTTATTTTTTTGATCTTTCTGCTTTTAGGTCAGTGAACCACAGCTGCAGCTTATAAAGGTCCTGTATAAGATTCAGCTCCCCCTGAAGCCCCATGGTAGCTTTGCTAATGGTTCATGATACAGGAAAATTCTGATAAACAATGCCAGGAAAAGGAGAATGGAATCCCTTTCTTACCTCCTAAGATCAGTAAAGAAAAAATCTTCGTTAGCTCTGAAAATTTCATAGCATGATGAAATACAGTCCAGTGCTGCATGATTTTCACAGAATCACAGGATTTTAGGGAGCACAGTGGCTCACCTGATCCCACCTCCCTGCTCAAGGAGGATCATCCCAGAGCACAGGGCCCAGGATTGTGTCCAGAGGGCTCTGGAACCTCTCCAGGGAGGGAGACTCCACTCGTGTCTGGTCTCTGCTGCAGGGCTCAGTCACTGCACAGGGAAGTTCTTCCTCATTTTCAGGTGGAACTTCCTGGGCATCATTTTCTGCCCACTGCCTCTTCATGCTGACTGGTAATAGTAGAAGCTGTACTTGTCTCATCAGTGTTAATGCATTGGGGCAAGAATTGTTTTTTCTACATAGTTTAAGGATTTTATTCTAATTATTTTGTTATATTTTAATGAGGCATTTTGAATGAAGTTCAATTGCAATGTATGTTGGGTTTGCTCTGTTAATTAGATCACTTCCATCTATTTTATATAAATGTTTTGGTTGTAGGTTTATACTTTCTGCAAGAACACATTGCAACCATTACTTGTTATGAGATAATAGAAATGTCGTAATTTCGTGTTCTGTATGAGATATAAATGGAGCTGTCATGCAATATTCCATTTCTGACAAGAAACCAATAAACCAAGGGAAGAAAGAAGATAAAAAACATTGAAAATAAAAATCCAAACGAAGCTGTGATTGATGGGCACATAACTGAGCTGGATCCCCATGAATAATGTTAGTTACACAACATGCCAAAAGACAGAGTTTCCAAAGGGAGTGATTTTGTGATTAGTTGTAAATTGCAATCAGGACCAGAATAGTTCCAGGAATTAAATGCTGCTAAGCACAGAAATGAAGAAAATGGAAAACCATTCTCATGTTAAACAGGGCTTTGTTTTTCTTGGCATCATATTTTGTGGCAGCTGTCCTGCCTATAAAGTATTGATTTGGGGGATTTTTTAAATAAGAAAAATCCTATTAAAACAAAGCCCAGTGTGTGCTGCTGATGGTATTCCATGCTATTAAATCTGAAAGAACTTTTTAAAATCTGATTTTCTCTTGAGCAATTTACCACTCACACATTAGATGTCTTGAGCAATAAAAACATCTGTCATTATTTTGCTTTCTGGAATGCCATGTTTTGACAGGGGTTTGTAACATATGAAATGCTCAGAGAGGTTTGTAGGTAAAACCATTCCTTTCACTGCAACAAAATGAAAATACAAGAAAATAATTCAATCAATATTTGATCTAACAGAATGAATTTTGCCTTCTTATAAAACATAAGTTATCTGACAACATCAATAGAAACAATTGAAGTGCTTGAGAGAGAAAAATTCTGAAATTTGGTACTCAGGTCTGACATGACAGAATAATTAACACAGGCCATCCAGGTTGGTAGAATTTCAGCCTGTAAGTCTTTCCTTACTGCTTAGAGTTAAAACTAAAGGAGGAAAAAAAATGTCAGCACTTGGTTTCACGTCTTGCACACAAATTCTCTTACACAAGGTCAACATTGCATGTACTGTTCTCCCATGGATTGTCTGCACTTGCTGATAATTCATTCATTTTCTGGCTCATCAACTCTTCCTTCCAAGAGATTAAATGGCCCTTGTGTCTCCTCTAGAAATATGAGAGAGCTTGATTGCACAGGAATGACAAGAAGTGCAATGGATTGAATTTTGACATGGCTCCTTCCTTTGCTTCTCTTATTTCTCTGCTTCTTGGGAAAAAAAACAGAAAATCCAGTGCAGGAAAAGCAGTATGGATCCATTGAGAAACAAAGCTTCCCAATGGACAAGTTAGGCCAGGTGAAATTTCCCTGTGAAGGAATCTTTCTGGACAGGAGGGTGCTGCTGCCTGTGGGGGACTGGCACAAGCAGGAATCTCTCACTCTTACTCATTTTTCTCTGGAAAAATTCTTGCTACTGCTCTTTCTTTCCCATGTCTAAGAAGAAATTTTAATCGATTTCCATGGCTCTGTTTCCCTGTTCCTGAATAAAAATAGAAGACCCTCCCTCTGAAACATACCTTCTCAGGAAAAGTCTGCGTGAGCATAATCAATTTATGCTGCAAGACAAATTGTTGTCTCAGAGCAAGATAAAGGTATTACATTTTATTTGACCTTCTTTACTCCTGTATCTGACTATTTAACGCAAATAAACACTTATGTTCCCCTTTACATCTTGCATCTTGAAAGGAAGGACCCATCATGGGTATTTTCACATTCAAATAGGACTTTTGGTTTTGCTGCACACTTTTGTAAACTGCCTTTGCAGAGGTGTGGACTGAACTGGCCAAGGAGAGAAGGGCAAGAGGTTGTCAGCAGGGCTTGCTCTCCAAAAACATGTCAAGCCAGATCTAAATCCCACTGAAGCACTAACAAACTCCCATTCTCTTTCAACTGGCCTTCCATATCTAATATGATTAATCCTCATTTTATATAGTACTTCCCACATTGGGTACTGGGCATGAAAAACAGCTAATTCTGCTCAAGCACCCTCAAAAAGACAAAATTAAAACAAGTTCTGCAGTACATATATTGCAGTATATATATTGCAGTGCACATATATATATATATATAAAATGGCAATTACTAACAGAGCTCCTAAAAGCCATAATTCCCTTGCAGAGGGAAGTATCAGGGCTTCTCTGCCACAGGGCAGGGCAGCACCTGTTCTGTGTTTATCAGGATACACATCAGGCTGTGATTAAACCAGTTGCTGTTTATGCAGGGCATGAACACATCATGGACAGGGAGTACCAAGGGCTCTGTTTTGCAGTACAGGTTATCTCATGGGCACCAACCCTGCCTGAGTAAAGGCATCGTCATTATCTCTAAGAAAGGTACTTAGAGTCATTCTCTTGTGTATATTAATAATGATACACTAATTGAATCCTGAAGCTGATTGCTCAGGAGCAATGGATTCGGGGCTGATAGTAGTATTTTATAGTTTTGGATAGAATGCAAGTGAGAGTGTTGCCAAGATAAACTCAAGGTTTTGCTTTTATTGCTGGCAGGCATTGCTGGAGCTCCTTTGTTAGAGCTGGAGTTCTGCAAAATGTATCAGCACAAAGCTCAGCTCCAAGTCCTTACCTCACTGTGCTGAAGGTGAAGTCCTTAATAATCCATGCTGAAATTCCCCTACTAAAGAGAATTTAAGAAACTCGTTTCCCTCCCGAAGGAATTCTGTCTTGAAATTCAGCATGGAAAGGTAAAGAAATGAACTGTGGAGTTCATTGTTGTTTTAAAGTGCCCTCAAAAGAGCAAGAAACGAGACATTTATTACCAACACTGCAGGTTGCCACTGGCACATGGAGTTTACCACTGGATAATGGGCAAGGATGGGCAGGAACACTTTTTGTGGCAGCAGATTTTGGAGACATGGTCAGACACAGCACCAAAAAGCTGCACAAAAGGAATTGCACTATTCTTGTTTGCCCTCAGACGTGCTGTGCATAGCTGCTGTGGTTTAACAGGCATCTAGAACAGACCCTTTTCCCTCTCTATTCCAATGGGATTTTCTGATCACTCTCTCAGGTACCTAAAAAGACAATTCATTCAGAGAGCTGTGCTCTTCACACAGACCTTTTCTGTGCAGATCCGGAGTCAAGGGATTGTGGAGCTGTAACAAATCTTGGCAAGTGGCACATTTTCACTGTGTTTGAAAGTTGGTACATTCCTAAGGGAACTGCTTACAAAGATGACAAGCCATCTGTCCCCACTTCTGGTGTTTTCTCTGCTTCCACATCCATAAGTTAAGGTAGAAATAATGTTTTCAACTCAGAAGCCTAATTTGGACTGTAAATTGTAGGTTTGTAATGATCAAATCTAGTTTAAGCCAGGCAGTGAATATTTTTGCATTGCCCTTTGCTGGTAGGAATTTCTTCTTCTAGCACTGACATCTTGCAGGTTACTGCTCTGTTATTTACATTTAATATAGTATATTCTCACATCACCAAGTCCACCTTCTGGACTTGTTTGTTTCACCCAGATCCAGGATTATTTACAGGAACCATTCTGCTGCTCTTGCTGCTCTCTCCCAGTGGATATTCTATTATAGTAAATGTGGGCAGTGTAAAAAAAACAACATTGCTGAATATTGCTTTGATTAGCAAGGTGCTGCAAGGGTGGATTGGAGAGTTTCTTACATGGACACCTGGAATGAAGAGCAGTAAAAGGAAAATACTAACTTATTTCTCTGCAGACACATTGTGTGAGCAGAGCTGAGCCCTCCTGCAGGCTCTGAGCCCTCACAGCTGCCTCTGTGACCAGAGGAAATGAGCTTGGACTCAATGCAGCAGGCAAGGAAGGGTTTTTGGAATGAGACATTTTCCTTGAGCAGGATGAGGGGATAAGAAGCCCAGCAGAAGCTCAGTCATGCTCCCATCAGGGGCATCCCAGGTGAAGACCAGGAGCTGCTCAGCCACAGGAGGGTCCAGCTGCCAGCACAGACAAGTACTCTGCAAAACCTTTTTCTACCTTGCTCCCAAATCCATTCTTCACACTGTTTTTCTTAACAATTTCCAGCAATTAAGGCTGTACAAACTTTTCCTTTCCTTCCCCATCCTACCATCAACTTCAACTTTAAATAAATTTGGTGAACTTCAAAATCCTGACCCCTGGTAGTGAAAGCACAGGATGCCTCAAGCTTTCCTTAGGGCTGAGGCTGATAAAGCACCCGTGTTAAGCTCATTGAATTTATGACTGTTTTGAAAGAGTTTGTCCTTCCTACAAACTTCCAAAGTTTCCCTGCTGGCCAAGCCCAAACCCACAATGTTTTAAGCCTACAGATTATTTTAACTTCTACTGCACTAATCCCTAATTGCTTTACCCTCAGTGCTTCCAGTACAACATCTGATATGATTAGCTAGGCCATTAATTATCTTGTACTTTAACTATGAACCTCCTGCTGAAATCCAAGGAAAGGTCAATGCTTATCTGCAGAAAATGATACCTAACAAGGTACATTTATCAGCAAATTAGGCACACTGTGAGTTCAGCACACACAGACTGTCCAAAGGGTTTTTATACTCCTGTGCTAATGGTATTTGAGGTTTTTTGCTAAGGATATTTGCTTGTAGTCAACAGGATACTGTCTGGCTAAAAACCTCCCATGGACATTAGTGAACAAAAAGTCCTTTATACATTATAAAAATGACTCAGATTAAAGAATGCAGAAGATATTTGTTAAGTAGTCCAGACTGCACAGATACCAAATGACACCTGAGGAGCTGTTGTTGCAGACAATAAGTCTGTTATACGTTTTCCCCTCAAATAATAAAAAAAATAGTTGTTGCCACATCAACCTCCCAAGGAACAGCTTGACAAGCATTTGCTTCCAGCAGTGTTGCTGGCCTAAGCTCCACAGCTCCAAGCTGTTCCTTTGCAGTGGCTGAAAAGCTGTTTGGTTCACCAGGACCAGGAGCTGATCCAGAGGAAAAAGGCTTTTTCTTTCTTCTGAACTACTTTTAACCTGAGTCCAGGTCCCTAGGCAGCCTCACAGCTGCACAGACACATCCAAGCAGGCAGCTGAGTGATCAAAACAGAGAAAGAGGCTTGTAGGGTGATGGTACTACTCCAAATATGTCAAAGCACCACCTGAGTGATTGTAGAATTAATTACTAAATTCACATTAGAGTAAAAGGAGCCTGACACAATCCCTTTGAACATAGCACGGGCACATTTCCACCCCTGCCTTGAATCTGCTGTGTCAGTGGTCTGCTGCAGCTGGCTTTTTGAACTTAATGCCATTTAAAAGAAAGGCAACAAGTCAAGGTCATATTAAAAATACATTGGGGACACATTATAATAACTCAAGTGTATTTCAGTTCAATACATCTTTGAGGGTTTATAACTTGTATAATTTCTCCTGGAGGAAGGGTTAGGCTTGGGATCTATTATCAAAGCAAAGGACAAAAGGCAGAAGAAGCTGCCCACAAGTATTTGGCACTTCTTCATTTCCTCTTCCAGTTTATGAGTAATAAAACACCTGGGTGCACATGGCAGTTTTGCACAGATGGCTGAGCTCAGGAGGACTTGGGAGCCAAACTCAGTTTATTGCAGCTCCTGCTTGGGCAGTTCTGTGCCCTGGCACTGAGGCTGCAGTGAGCTCCTGCTTCAGAGAGTCTTTGCAAATCAAAGAACCTTTCAAATCAAGCATTGATGTTACAGGAGAAATCCCTCTCCGTCCTCAGGACTTTTCAAACGGGTCCCTCATTACATAAACACATAATACATATGCATTTATTCCTAATTATTAATTCTATCTCAGTTTGTAGCTTCTGTTAATAGCTCTTTTGTTGCTGCTGTCAGGCACCACTGTTTTCTGGGTGTGTTAGCTCCTGAGAGGATTTCACAAATCATTCAATATGAGATGTCACCACATCTCAATCAATAAACTTGTGTCATGACACTGTTAACAAAGGGGCTTCCAGTGGCTGAAACCACATAGATTTATACAAAGGATGGCCTGAAAAGCAAAACTAATCTTGTTTATTGACAGAGCTCAGCTCTGAGAAAGAATGGTCCCTTAACAAATCATTTAGCCAAGATATTTGGCAGAAATGCTGCCACCTCCATGAGGGAGGTGATTTATTTCTGCTCTCCAGCTACAACTCCTGATTTTCACTGTCAGTATTTTCCCCTCAAGGAGTTTCCACTGAGAAGCAAAGGGGGGAAAACCAGAGGAAGTATTTGCATGACAAAGCTGAGCTTCCCTTCTCCTGGCTACATTTTATGGGCAGAAATCTGAGACCTGATTCTCCCTCAGATCCCTTCTCCACCTCCCTTCCACTCCACTTTAGACCTCCCTGGTGGCTGCTGGAGCTAGAGCTGATTATTTAGATATTCAGAGCTGTATTTTCTTAGTCTTTTGTGCAGACAGAAAAGTGGGGACAGAACAATCATACCTGAACATTCTGCAATGCAGAGAGCACCGTGAATCCCCTAAGCTACCAAGAGATGAATAAACAAATGTTTCACAACAAACATAACAAACCTCAGCTCAGGAAAACTTGGCTTCTCACTACACTCAAGTGAGCTCCTGGTTTCTGAATAAACCCTGTCCTACTCACGCACTCAGAGCAGTCTTTAGTCCCAGAGCTTTGGTTGTATTCATGAGGCCATTTTAACAAGGTTACATTAAAAGTTATTTGAACTGTTTTTTGGCAGAAATTGAGGTACAAGGTCAACTGCTTGATTTGTTCCCCTCTCAGGCCTTTGTTCTCTATAACCATCTCTTAAATAGACACACTTCACTTTGGATTGCCTGGATTTATATGGGTCTGAAGCTGGGTTATAGACATATAAAAGATGTTTCTTTTACAGCCTCCATATGTAAAGGAAGCCTGAGAGTCCTGTGTTTTAAGAGCCATCCAGCTGAAAGCACCACTCCTCCTGCACTTTGGGGAACTGCATTTCACCTTCAAGGGGTGCTTTATGTGGGGTTCTCTGCTCTCCAAACAGCTCAGCTGAGCAAATCCTGTTCTCGTGGCCACCTCTGCTCAGGTCACTGAAAATTTCCACTGTGGAAAAAAGACAAATGCTTTGGTCTCCAGGATCTGCAACAGAGGCCAGAGCAGCTCATGCATTTCTGTCCATAGCTTTGCAGGTAGGAACAAACCCTAAAAGGAAGTTCTGGGTGATGGTTGTGCTGCTGGTCAGGGGGTCCTCAGCAGGCTGGAGGAATGGGGGTGTCCAGCAGGAAGGCAGCTCTGCAGGGGCAGCCCTGGGTCCTGGTGAGTGTGGGTAACCCCTACATTCCTGCTTTTCTTCCCCTGCTTGCATCTCACAGCAGCAGAACACAAGGGTCAGGTATTCCCACGTTTTCTGCTCAAGCCCCACACGCAGGGAGGGCAAGGATGCTCCAAGGACCCCGTGTGGATGCCCCAGATCCCAGCTCACTGCTGCAATGCCCACTTTTCCCTCAGCCTCCTCCCTGGCAGACATCCAGGAGCTGTGTGGCACCCAGAGCCCATCCTCTGCTTCCCTCCACCCCACTCCTGCCACCAGGGGAAAAGGGGAACTCTTCAGAGGACATCCCTGGTAAATCTGCACCAGTGGCTCTGTGGAAATGTCCTGCAGGCTGCCTGGAAACATATTTACACTGGACTGGTTCCATCAGCCTTTGGGAAGTTAATCCTGATTTACAGTTACGAAAATCAAGTCTAGAGCCAAGCTCAGAGTTCAAGAGTTGCTGTTAGCACAGTGTGAAAAAAAAACCCCAGACTGCTCCTATTAAACCCAAGTAGTGGCCAGTGATTGCACCATTTGGGTTAAGCACAGGTTTGCCAGGTGCACTGAAATGGGAACAGGCATGTGAAATAGTATTTCCCATTATTAAAGAGAAATTAATGGATTTTTTTTTAATTTCAACTCTAGGGAACACATCCTAATTCAAAGGGATGATTAAAATAATAGTCCATTAGTACAGCTCTTCCCCAATCCCTGCTCCTATTTGAATATCCAGTCTTCACCAGCAGCACCCTGGCACTGATCATTTTGTAGGAAATAATGCTAGATTTTATTATTCATCACGTTAAAAAAAAAAAAAATCACATGCAGGGAGGAATCAGGGAGAATATTATTATGGAAATAGCATTTTAGACAGAGTTTGTAAAACATTTGTCATATTGCAGACACAAAGTTATAAATATTAATTTAACATTCTCTGGGAAAGGACCAGGACAACTCCAGCACAGCTACTGGAAATTTTCTGTGCTCTGCAAGGCATCTCCCAGCACAAGGAGGAATTATTTATTATGCTGCTTTTATGAACAGCTGTGTGAGGTGTTCCCAAAGGACAGGAACATTCCCACTGGCAGAAGCAGGGAGTCCTGGAACAGAGGGAGAGAAGCAGTGGATAAAAAGTTTTCCAAAAAAAATTACTTCTGTCCAAATGAGAATTTTTTGGGAAGGTACTGGATTTCTTAAAAAGGCTCTGATTTTTTTGTTTGCAAGTAATTAATAAAAATTTCCACCTCCTTTCCTGTCTTACTATGTCCTGTCCCATATTTTTAGTTTTTAAAAAAATCTTCTTGACAGTCCTTTTTTTTCTTTTTTTTTAATACTTACAATCACTTCAGCACAGATGCAAATATAGCAGGTAAAACTTTAAATTTTTGAATATGGATTGTGTAATTAAAGTGTAATGAGCCTCATCCGTTTAATTATGCATTACAATACATACAAAAATGAAAATTTAGTGGATATACTGGAAGCTGTGCTGTGTAAGGTGTGTGTTGCAGCACACAAGGAAGATTTCTGCTGAGGAAGCAAAGTACTCATTTGCAGCAGATTTAAAATCTATAAACTCTATATATTTTATTTTTCTTTGTTTTATTTAACCATAGGTTACATTTTTCCTTCCTTTATGTCTAAACTTCTATTTGCTTTTAAGATATAAAAATGACTTGTTACTGTAGTTGCAGCCCATTTTTTGTTTCTATAACTTATTTTGATGCTATATTCCCAAACTTCTTTCTGCACTCCAGCTGCTCCTCATTCCTGCAGCATCCTCCTGTTCCCCCTTCCCTTGCAAAGGCAGCTCCTTGCCAGCCAGGGACCCCCTGCAACAATTCCTCTCACACCCATAAAATCTGACTGCTCCTTGGTGCCACTGCCCAGCACCTTCTTAAAAATGCTATTTAAATTCATCAGATTGCTCAGTGTGGCACAGAGTTGGTAAATACAAGTGTACATAACCCTCCACTCTGATATTTAACATTAAAATGAGGCCAGTGGTCATGGGGTTTGTATTGTGTGTATATATATATAAAAAAATTGTATTTTAACTAACAAAGGATATTGTAAAGCTTAAAAAGCTCTGACAGGTTAATTTATAAAGATACAAAGTTTCCTTTGGCAAACTTGCTCCCCAGAGCAAGAAGGATTTTGGAAAGCCAGTTCAGTGGGAAGCCCCAGGAATCACTGGAGGGTCACAGCCCATGGCAGGCAAGGAGATGCCAAGGGAAGTGTTGGATATTGAGAAACCAAACAGGAAAATCTCACTGCTGTCCTCAACCATCAAAAGTGAGAGTACAAGAGAAGACAGATGTTATTCTTGAAGATGCAGAGAAAGGACAAAAGGCCACAGGTAAGAGCTCCACCCAGAAAAATTCAACTGTGTATTAGAAAAAAAATTGCAATCCTAGTAGTCAAACATTACAACAGGGCCAGAGGGACTAAGGGTCTCCAGCCTTGGACCAGGCCCTGAGCAGGGAAGTTGGACTAAACAACCATTCAAGCTATTTTTTGTGATTAAATACAAAACCTTGTTGTAAAGACCCACTGGAAGTAAGGTAATTTTAATTACAGCAATCAATTTATATACACAATAATGTGTATTTTACATATATTAAGAAAAAAAAAAAACCATACTGCATTTCAAAATTTGTTTACTGCAATAACAGAGGCAAATAGGAATAAGGTTAAGCCACTACTATTAAGGAAAGCCACAATATGTGTGTAAACTGAAGCCAGAGGAAAGCTACAGAAGCTCAGTATTCAGAGACATGAATTCCAAAGGTTTCACAATAACTAACTCACCTCAACCTCACCACATGGAAATGGAGTCTGGATTGCAGGGCTGGACCAAGATTATTACCTAGCACCTATAAGCTTCAGGTTCCTATTTACAGTAATTGTTTTGAGATATTAAACTGCAAGGTCAAGGTAAGTGTTTTAGTTCTCACAACTGCAGCCTAATTTCACTAAAATTGCCTTAATTAACTTAGAATAGTATGTGATTCCATAATTACCAGATCAAAGGTCATTTTAAATCTTTCCTCATTTCAGGATGTGTGAACATGGAACTAGCTGTAACAAACTTCTAATATTTTCAAAGTCAAAAGTTCATTTTTACTTAAAAAAAAGCCACAATAAAACTCTTAACAGAGGCTTAAAAAGGTCTTTATAAAATAATCTTCATCACACTTACAATAGTAAGAAAATGATTCTGGTTGCTAGTTTTTAGTAAATATGAACTAGTTTGTGTAATCTGTATTAAAGAAGGTTATAACTACAGTTCACATTTCATTTCTTAAAGGTGGACGAACAAATGTGTCAAGAAAAGCAGATTATTGCTGTTTCTCATCAAGTCCTTTTCACTAAGGACACGCTGCCTTGGTAGGCAAAGCATGTCTGGCAGCCAGCTGAGACAGGAGAGCTGAAGGAGAGAAGTTATGATTTGCATGCCAAAAAAACCTTCTTCAGTCACCTTGTATTTGGCAAAGGTACAACTGAACTGATTTAAGATCAAAACTGTGCCATTCCATCCATCTCCTGAATGACAGTGCTGATCACCTCAGAACTTAAGTTTGCTTGAAGTGACACGAGAAGGTAGAATCCAAGCAAGGGAAAAAACCTCTGACGTTTCTCCTGTCATATGCAAACTCTGAAAATACCAGATGTTCTTCAGGGGGTTCTTCACCAGGTCTGCTGGAACAACAGGTATGGCTGTGCAGAGAGAACAGAAGATAGACATATTGGAAATAGGAAATCTATCAGGTTTTCTATTCCTGCAGTAGTACTAATCAAATTAAATCTGCCACCATTCCATTTTTAGAGGACTCAAAAAGATCTAAAAAATTACACATTTTTAATCAAGCTTTTCATACAGTAAGCCTCTGAAATGTACTTTCTGTGGACACAAATTGGCAATTACAACTGCAAACAGGAAAAGCTCACAACAACTGCTAATAGGGTGGTACTCATTATACATTTTAACCAGCTGTTACATTCTTCAGCTTTTGGTAATAAATTATCCTAGTGAGGATGGTGATAGTTTATATGTCCAAGGTTTAATCTGCTGGTGCACTTCTTTCCATTGTTTACATGAAACCTTACACTACTGTTTCACAAAGAGCAGCTTCAAGATGGTCTAGAAGAGCTAAATCAAAGCACTTGTATAAAATAAAATGGATGTTGCTGTCAGAGGCAGCACTGGATAATCCATTACCTTACACTGCTACTCTTCATGTTTGAAGGTCTTAAAAGAACAGAAGGGAAAAAAACCCACATGACTGCTAGCACTGGAGGAGAAATTTTCACTTCTTCCAGATTCCTTGTGATAATATTTTACACAGCACATGTAAAGACATTTCTTGTCATGTGGAAAAGATTCTGGTGGTGTGCAGCCTTCCCAAGACTTCAGTGCATTCTGCCATCCCATTTAAGCCTCTGGACCTGAATCCCAGTCTCAAACTGTCCAGTCAAGCCAGTGCTGAGGGACATTCTGAGCCATTCCTAATGGAATTACAGACATTCCTGACTGTGCTGTGTGACATCCTGCTCAACTCTCCCCTGACCATGCAGTTCTCAATGAAGAAACTACAATTATCCCAGTGTCTGCTGCAGCTGAGCAACAAACTCCTCTGAGCTCTGCACTGATAAATCATCACATCCCACTCCCCCTGCAATGAGGCTTAAAGGCATTTCCTTTGCAATGAGATTCCTGATTTCAACCAGAGCCATCAGAAAGAAATACAAGTAGAGCAAAAATTCTGCAACTGTGACTTGAGACTCTGCATAAGCCATTGTGATGACTGATACACCCCTGTCAGAGCTGTGCAGCCAGCTGGTGCCTTTTCCTTTTTATTTCTCCACGCTTTAAAGAAATGCATTTGATCAGCCTTGACATTTTATTTTAAAAAAAGCTGCTATCAACTGACCATCAGAAGCATTCTGTAACAAAAGAGTACTAAAACTGTATGGTAGCAATGAAAGATACCTAAAATATTCCCCTGAAATGTCAAGCATTTCTCTTCATGCTGGGTATTTATGTACCTTGACATTATCAGTTCTCCTGAAAATGGAGAAATACATCAGAAACTATCTTGTATGATTCCAAAAAGGCAAGGTGCATATTATTTCTTCTTGCCTCTCAAAAGAAAGTATTTTCTTTTCTGTAACATCCAGTGATTCAAACTGGTACAATACAGATGCTCAGTTTGGAAATCTACATCTTAAGATAAAAACACCTGCAAGAATATTTCAGGTCTAAGATACTCAATTATAATGTGTATTTAATTTCTTTTCAAAGCAATCTTCCATGCTGTGTCATTTCACTTGTTCTATTGAAATTCTTAATCTATACAAAGATAATAGAATACTGAGTTATATAAGGGTCCCATTGATTTATCAATATCAATGTTTAACACCTTCTTAGGAGACAAACAGGTTTTTGCTGGCAAATGTGCACCATTGCTCAACCAATCCAATATGGACACTGCAACAGTGAAACATTGTTGGGGTTCTTTAATCTACTGCACTGTAAATAAAGTTTTATCATATCCAATTTAACCAAATCTTCCTGTTCTGGAACATTCACTGACTGAACTGAGGGAGAAGCATAACAAAAAGATCATACTTGGGTTGTATTTGTAGTGGCAATTATTATCCAGTACCAAAAGCACTAACATCAGATATCTTCTGGGAATGAAAGGGAGAACTCAAAGACTTCCTCTGCATTCAAGTTTAGAAATTGTTTTTGCAATCAAAATGACATTTTATGGCTCTCTGCTTCCTAACTTAAACTTCAGAGGAGAAAGGGAAAGTAAAGACATCTAAGGTGCAGCCGAATCTGATATGAGCACAGAAGTTACATTAGAGCAAACTCACAAATTCATGTTTTTATGCATCAATGCTGTGGCTGCTCAGGATTGATATTCATGGTCCTGTATATCTCTTTGAGAAACAGCAAGGCAGTGTCTTCAGATCCCCTATGAAAAATGAAATAAAAGGAAAAAAGGGAAGGGGAAAGACAAAAAGAAAAAGTTAGTTCAGTATGGTCCATCTTCTAATTCTTCTAAGTCACATTGCATCCTATTTCAGCTCTCTAAAAAGTTTGCACAACCTCTTGGCCTAGTATTAATTTTTCATGAACATGGCCTTACCTCTATCAGCTTCCTCCAAGCTATAATTCTACACAAGTTTTGAATTAGTTCTGCTATCAACCTCAGCCTATGCATTTACCTTTTTTCTAGCGCATTTCCTCCTCCTGTCCTCCTTACCTTCCCATGCTGCAACTCTAAATCCTCTCCCCTATCCACATCTTTGAAGTTACTTCCTTGTCTTAATCTCCTCAAATAATGTATCACCTTTTGTCCTGGATATATTCTATGCTTCATTCTCCTCATTTTGTCCCACTTCATGAATTAGCCCAGTATTCTAATTCTTCTCTAACTGGCAGGCCCTTAATTATAAATAGACTATGTTAAATACCCATAGTCTTCCTCTCTTCCTTACCATTAAAATGTTAGCTTTCAAATAATTTACAGATTAGTATCATTCAAGTGTCATGTTTCCAAGAGGCTGTTTTCCCTCCTCTTTCCAAAAATCAAAGCTTTGGGCTATCTGAATCTAAAGTTAACATAAATAGACTTAATTTTCTTCTTCATCTATAAAATGCTATTTAAACACACATAAACAATATAAACATAAAAAATAATGTTAAACAGGCAAATTTTAACATTTATTAACATAAATTTTAATGTTTAAACAGGCAAAGTTCCAGGAGTTGTTAGATAAAGGCAGCTTCCTGTGCTTTTAAAAAAAATGATGTAGGGATCCAGCAAAGGAGATTTAGATGGTCAGAACTGTGATCCTCCAAACGTGAGGAACATAATTTGCAGAACAACAGTACAGAATTCAACATGCAAGCTAAAGGACTACATGTTTTTTCCACAACCCAACACAGACATTTCTGGATGGTCTCTGCATTAAATGAGCAGCAAACAAGCAAGCAGAAGGTTCAACACAGAACCTCCAATCTCTCCAACACTCAGAGCTTTTCATTTAAAGCTTTTCCCACCATTCCTTAGGAAAAAAATGCTCTCCTATTTGGGTCATTCATCACTGTGCTTATCTTCCTTACTCGAATGACAAAAACAGCTCCAGGTACCAAATTTTGAAAACCCTGTGATCGGCTGCCACCCTGTGGAAAGAATTCCCGTCCCTTCAGCCCTGCCTGTGGAACGGCACTGCCACCACCGGGTCACCTCAGGGCTTGGCGCTCTCAGCAGCCCGGGAACCTCCTCAGGCAGGTTCCACGGGAAGTGATGATGGCTCTAATGAGACCCTGCAGGTAACACCTTCAGAGCTGTACTTTAACCGCTGGAAAAAATGCCTGCTGCTCAAATTACCTACAGAAAAATCAAACCCTTCAGAAAGAACGCTGAGCTCTCTTTGTCCAGCACCTGCTGAACTCAAGATGAGAGACAACTCCCTCCTCCCTCACCAACACCACTTTGCACAGCTCACAGCTGACACCCAAGGTTGGCTAGTACATACCAAGGGGTGTTGTTAAATATAGTTCACAATCCTTTGCTCTGCCAGAAGAAGCAGTAAAGTTTTACCACTTATTGTAGGCTAATAAAAGACCTTCATGAACAGTTTTATTTGAAAAGCTACAGTTGTCAAAATGCTTCTAGAGCTCTCCTTGTTTTGAAAATTACAGTAGTTAAATGACAGTAGTTACTCTGTGTTTGGAATGTTGAAGGTTGAGAGAACAGTGTTCAATGTCTTTATTGCAAAAAATTTGTTCACTGTGTGTTAACACAGAATTTTATTTTGAAATTGGATTATCAAATAGTGACAGGCACAACAGCCTGAGCCTGGCACTCCTGGACAGTCACACACACTTGTACCTTAAGCAGTATTTCTGGAATCACAGCTATTTCCCCTTACCAGTAGCACAGGTGACTCTGCAGAGCAAACAGGTACTCATTGAAGCTTTCGATTGGTTTCTCCTGTAGAACATAATCAATGCGACGCCCTCCATTCAGCATCCCAACCTTCACTGAAACATCTTCATCTTTTGGAGGGTCTGGGCTTTCAGTGATCTTCTCAGCTAAAATCAAGCAGTTTCAGATTTAAACTATTTTCAAGCCTGCTTGATTATAATTAAGAAATACTACCCATTTTTCCTGCTATAATTTCTAAGTGTTCGTGATAAGACAATAACAACAACCTGAATTGGCCAGCATGGTTCAGAAATTTTACTGAATTATAGGCTTACTTCTTTTAAACAGTTTAAACAGTTTTCCTAAGAATTAACTGCTGAGTGATCTCTCCCTGAACTCACCCCAACCCTCATTGTAATTTCTCTCCCACACCCAGCTGAGGGGGAGAGTGACAGAGCAGCTTTGGTGGGAACCTGGCTTTTAGCAGAGACCTCCTTAACAGGGTCAGGAAAATCAATAGCAAACAGTCACTGGGGTACCCAAGTGTCAACTTATTTGAGGTAAGTAAGTTGCAGGGAAACCAATAATGTGTCCATGTACCTTCCACCACCTGCTTTTCTTCCTCCTCTTTAATTTGGTTAGCTACTTTCTCCAGTTCTGCTTGCAGCTGGGTTGAAGATGTGTGAGCACGTGCAAATTCATTAAGGGTCTGCCACGCACTCTTCAGAGAGCTAATAAAGCCCTGCTTCAGGTCAGATCCCATACGAGACAGAGAGTCTTTCAGCTCTGAGAAAGAAAAAAAAAACAAACAAAAAATTGAATTCAGAAGGATTTAAAATCACCAACTAAAACCAGAATGAAGAAGTTCTGTTCAATAAACATCCTAATTACCAGGGGAAACAGGCTGCTATGTCATAAATGTGTGTTTCTTGCCTCTTTATTCAATTTAAAAACATTAGGTGAAATGCTATTAATACACAATTGATTTCTTACTGAATGGGTCAATGAAGCCACCTACATCAAAGTGAAACAGTAAGGAGCAACAGACCATATTTTTGTCCTGTACTAAACACTTTTAGAGAGTTGTAAGCTGAAACAAGTACCTTGTGTAGTCTAGCAAAGCAGGCTCACTCTAATGGACAAGTCCAAAGGACAGATTCTGCAGAATCTCTCCAAGTGCCTGAGGAGAGGCTTTCAGGAGGGCTCTGAACTTGCACAACAGCAAAACTTTCATTATTAGATATGCAAAATTTAAATAGAGCACCTTGGTTCTGAGCACAGAATCAGTTCCTGCCCTCCAATGCTACAGAAGCTCCTTTTCCCTCAGGGTTTCCAACACTGAACAGACTCTGGTTAAACTCATCATGGTGGGCATTAGGGACACCAATAAATTCAGTTTCTGCTTCACAGCTTCTTAAGAAATGAAGATGATCAAACAATGTACAGCATTTTTTAAATGGAACTTTGGTAATGAGAAGGATAAATCTGGAGGAAATATGATTATTACTTTTGACTGAAATTGTGAATGCTCAGCTTATGGGGCTGAGTGGAATCACCTCTGATGTTTAGGAAAAATATGGAGTCAGATATCCAGGGATATTCATTAGTCTGATAAAATCTTTAGAATATTTTCTAATGCATCAAATGAGTAAATAATAAATAGGAGCCATATGAAGTAAGTTTTCTTTTTACCCAGATGAAGTCTTTTTCTGCCTTTATGATGTGGAATGAGAACTGGTTTTAAATCCATGTCTTCAATGATCATTGGTTCTAACCTGTAAGCTACTGGATCAAGCTGTTAAGAGACAACACATGGATGCTTAGTTATCTTTAAAATTATTCTAATTATCAGATTTAAATGAAAAAAAAATTCCTATTTATAGTTATAGACAACCATTTTTGAATTCTGCACTATTTGAATTTACAGAAATTCAGTTCATGACATATTAGGCAGGTTCATGAACTACTTTGGTCTTGTTCTCCTGCAGAAGGAGATACTAATGAGGAAACAACAGCAAGACTTCCTTGCACTCAATTTCTATCAACGTGTCACTGCTGAATTGTTAAACAAAATGAGACAGAGGAGGACAAATAGTGCAAAATATTCATAAATATTTGCAAATATTTATGCAAATATTCCGTAAAAATCTACAAGAGTGGCCTCAAATTAATGAAAAAAACCAAACTCCCCCCCAAACTTCCTTAATTCTGGAAATAAGTCAAATATCATCAAAACAACCCATGCCTAGAAATGTACACAGAGGAACAAGAGGTGCAATGCTCCAAAGGTAAAACTTAGTGTTCTGCCTTTTTTGTCATCTACATCAATTAAAATCAACTCCCAAAAGCACTGCTACTCACTGGGTGGTAGATATTAAAGAACCCCTTGCAGGTAGGGAGCCTGTAGTTTTCATCAATCTTCTCCACACCCCTCACAGTCAGGAACACACCAATAGGGGAACCAAGAGCAAAGAAAATATCTGGTTCAAAGTCCAGTGCACTGTAAACCACAGAAACCTACCAGACAGAAATCAGACACATCATCTCTCAGAACTGTCAGCTTCAAAGGAAGTAGCAAAAGGTCATCAACATAAAAAAATGTATAGTGGATTGATCAAATCCTTTTAATTGTTTAAATCATTTAGATCTATGTAGTCTCACCTGGCCAGTTCCAACTTCAAAATACTCATAGTCAATGTTCACAGAAGACACAGATGCACCAACTGGGAGCTTCCTCTTTGAGTGCATCTGACCAGACTCTGAAGGTGAGACAGAAGACACTGCCTCTTTTGGTTTCTGGGTGTCTTCTTGAGTCTGGAGTGTGGCAGCCAGCACTGCTTTCTTTTCTGCTGCTGCTTTCTTCTGTTCCTTTTGAGAGAAGTTTTAAAATTAGGGGAAAAAAGAAAGTTAATTTCACAACTGTCAAAATTCCTTTAATATATCCAGGATGTTAACAAAAGTGTTCAAGAACACAAGTTACTCCACAGCAAGGAAGTCACATTTGCTTAACAACTTTTAATTTCAATCCTGAAATATGTATTTACCTGCTTGGCTGCTCTGTCTTTTACAAAATTAGCTATTTTCTTTCTTGGTCCAAGAGGTATCCCCATCTCCTTCAGGTCATCAACTGTACACATGAGCTAAAGAAACAAACACCAAATACACACATCAAAACATATTTTTCCAGTAGAAAAAGTACTTGTAACTTTTCTAGTAAAATGAATAATTTCTTACTGGCAATGACTTCTGAATTTGTTAAGTCAATTTATAAAGCTACAGAAAATAAAAAAAAATTAAGAAGACATGACACAGAGTGCCTTAACATAAGTGGGAGGATGCACCACAGCAAGAAAAAACAAGAACTGCAGAACATTAAGTCTTCAAGTCATGCATTGATCATGTTATCTTTGCAACTGCTCTCATGGCCACAGAACTGAAAGGAAAACCAAAACAACAACAAGAAAACCCAAACATAAACCTGCATCCCTGGGCAAGCCCTACAAGTCAAGTGAACATTTCTGTACCAGAGACTCCATGTCGATCCGCTCCTTCTCAAAGGTGCTCGCGTACTCGGCCAAACTGAGCGCTTCCAGAGTCTTCTGCAGGGTGGGAACATCTTCCTCTGCTTCAGCTTCACAAAGCTCATCAGCAGAAGTAGCAATGGAGGAGCCCAGGGAACTGGTGTCTTCAGTCATCTCAACAAAACAGCACAGAAACAGAATGACATCCTCTAACAGTGGAAAACCAGTAAGCAGCAAGCAAAACCAAGTTTAACTACTTTCTCTCCAAAACATCATCAAGCAAGCTCTGTAAATATATATTCATTTTTAGTGAAGCGTGATACGGATTTTCCTCTAAAATAGACCTGAAAAATAAACATTTAAAAATTACTATGAAGGAGAAAACACTCAAAAATGCTTCCTTTTATTCCTCAAACAACTGGTCACCATTTCTAGTCTAAACACAGATTCTTTTCCTTTTATATATCTCCCCAATCACTCAGCTACTGTGAGACCAAATTACATGTCCACAAGGGTCAAAGCTGTTACATGTTTACCATGTAATCTCATTATTGGCCTACTTGAAATGTAAGAGAAATCTAATTAACTTAACAGTATTTATAAAACAGCACCTTCCCATTAACATGTTTAAATGTTCTATCAAAACCCACAAACTTGGTTCAGTTTTAAGAAAAAAAAAATGATTGAAAATATCAGATCTGTTGGCCAGGAAATACTAGCATGCAAATTACCTGTTTATCATGAACAGCCATGTCCTTCACACTCCCATTAACACCAGTGAATGGTCCAGAATTTACTGATGAAGCCAAGTCCTTCTGGTTAGATAATATGTCAAACAGAATTAAGGAACCTGCAAACAGGAATTAGAATATCAGGTTTTCCTGTCCCTAAATCTTGAGCAAGATTTATATGCAATAGTAATGTCATGGTATAGTTTGATCATAAGAGATGGCTGAATTAAATATATTATCTTGAACATAATCACTCTCAGCTAAAAGCAACCCCTTTTCTTCCCTGTTCATCCTTTATGTAGTTGCCATGACTAAACTATTTCTCCTTAAACACCTGAGACTGCTTGATGAACTGGAGGAAGAGTTCCAGTCCAAACCAGTATGTCAATATGCAGCTCTAACACTATCTTCCAAAAAATGATTGTACTTTTACTAAGTGAGGGTTCTGAGACACAGCAATCACCCACTTAACAATACAGGAGATTAACTTTTAAACATGCACTAGACACTAAGTTTTCATGAAGGGAAGCACTAACTTTCTCTCAAAGCCTGATAAACTCAGCTGTTTTCTGGAAGACAGCCATGCCTTAGTTTTACACCTAACAAAGGGGGCATTTTCCTTTAAGGAGGAAGCGATTCGGGATCAAAGCAGCGTTCAGACACTCACCTAAGCTGTGCCCAGCCACAGAGACTCCCCCTCGGAAGTCGGGGTTGCGGCTCATGAAGAGCGCGTAGAGGCGGTTCATCTCCATGCCCACTTTATCCACGATGGTCTGGCAGTAGGTGGGGCTGTTGTAGAACAGGATGTCGAGCAGCGTCTCGTTGGTGAAGTGCCTCAGGCGACCAATGCTCGGCAAAGTGATTTTCTTTATGTTCCTGGTAACACAGAATGGTGAAAAGCATGAAAGGCTTTAAAGAAACACTCGTGAGACTTTTGTTAGCTTTTGCAATTAATGCAATGTAAATGCTACAGAAAAGGTCTCTGAAGAGATTTTAAAAACCCATAAAGCCGCCTGGCCCTGTTGCATATTCACACATTAATGCTACCTGCTGATTGTAATATGTGAGAAAGATACAGCTCTTTTTATTTCTCTCAAGGCTGAAGGGATACCTGAAATAACCTCTTCTCTATTCCAACACTGCTCTCATAAAGTACCAGGGAAGTTTGGTGAGCAGATTGGAGTGGAAGAGAAAAAGGAACTAACATGTAAAATTAGAATCATAGAATGGTAAATGCTCTTTTTGAAGAAAAAGCTTGGCATCACCATCTGCCTGCCTGGAGTCAAGACAGCTGCAGTAGAATTGCTGTAGACTTGAGACTGCCTGGTTTGATTAACAGAATAAGGATCCCTCCTCATGCAGTGCCCAAATGCAAATAAATAAAACACCAAGGCTGGGGAAAGCAGTGTGATCTGACTGAGCTAGAACAGCCTGGAGAACATCACCATCGCTTTAAGTGGCGCAGGTTGCCACTCTCACAATTTTTACCTGCCCAGCTTTGAGCAAGAGAAACAGCTTGAAATGTGAAGTCACAGCAAAGGGGTAGGCACAGAGAAAGGATTTTAAAACAGATTTTGAAATGCTGTAACATTCCTACCCAAATATAGATACTTTGCTTCAAAAAAAGAACCCCTAGCTCAAGTGCCTAATCATAATTCAGGCACTCCTCCAGGACTGGACAGAGGGCTCAATGCCTTCCTCAGAAATAACTCCCAGGGTGAAACTCAATCAGACTGCAGGAAAGTAAAGAATAGAAAACTCTCCACTCTAAATTGCCCACACCTCATGGACAAAACATCTCCACCTCATCCCTGTGATCATCTCTACACACTCACTCATCACCAAGTATCATGCATTGGCCATTCTCATGCAAATCCAGTACTGAAAAGTTGTGTGCACGAAAAGAAACAAGAGAAATGTCCCTCACACTTTCCAGCTTTCCAGATACTCCTCATCAAAATGTTAATTTTTAAAAAAATCTGCAGTTCTCTAATCCAGTCATACATTTACATGTAGCCTGCAGAGCATATGAACTGCTCTTTTACTCTACTCCATAACTCATTAAAAAGCAGCTTTTAAGATGTTTTTAACATTAAACAATGCCCTCACCTGTCTACACCTGTTGCATCTCCATGCAGAGAACTGTGCCAATGAACTGGAAGGAATTCCACCCTGCTCACTTTGCGCTCCTCCAAACATTTCTTAAAGTGAGTCTGCAACAACTTCAGAGAAACAGTCCTAAAATCATCAACTGTGAAGAAAAAGAATAATGAAAATTTGAGAGCTGCAATACTCAAGTAACACATAAATAATCCCTCCCTCCCCTTGATTTCACAGATAGTGAGAATACAAATGGTGGAAAATGAAAACTGAAGAAATCTTTTCAAAAAGAAAACACAAACCCACACCACACACACAAACTACACAAGGCAAACACATCCACTCACACCACAAAAAGAAAGAGCAAAAAACCAATCAACCAAAAACCCCTCACCACACATCCCAAAACCCAAATCACCCTGCAAGTGATACTGAGTACTAATAGTAACAGCTAAAGGTTCAAGTTTGACAGAACACAGATTCTGCCTTTGGAAAATAACCATGAAAAAATTGAACTTCTTAACATTAGAGACTTTTCTTTTAAAAAAAAATGCCTATCTGAATATGAGCTAAAGAGAGCCACATTTAAACAGCAAGAATACAACTGCCCATTATACAAGCCCTAACTTACCACATTCAACAATGCTTCTAAACCTCAAGTCACATACAGGACCTATGCCATGAACCATAAACACCAGATGGTCAATTTGGGACATTTCTCCTGTAGAACAAAAAAAAAAGGAAAACATTCAGAGTATCAGCATGTACTGCAGGAGTGAAGTTCAGAGTCTAGGAAGTGTAATAATCCACACTTGTTTTATAAAGCTTATTACATAACATGGTTCAGGACATAACAGAGCCCACAGGAGTCCTTGGATTAAAACACCCCAAAACCAGATAACCTCTTTCAAGCAGCTGAGATGAAGGAATAACTTTAATCTTCAGACTCCAGGCAGGAACAGCACACAGCCATTCCACCCACTATTGCCCAGCCTCTGCACAGATCCAAACTGACTGCTCCCAGTGCAGACCCCAGTCCAGCAGGAATCTCATCACCTACCATCAGGAATCTCATCATGGTCATCATCAATTCCACGTTTCACCACCCTTGGCCTTGCCTGCCCCTCTTGAGCAGTGCCCCATTCATCTGGTGTGGCAGAAGGCTGGAACTGTACTATGACCTGCAACAAACACAGTGTCCAATTCCAACCACAGGAAACCCTCACCACTCATACTGTTAGTCTGAAAGCATGGCTGAACAAATTTTTGATTGCTTTACCTTGCATCTGAAAATCAAATGTTTTCTTCCACAAAAATCCTCATTAGTGTGAAAAGCAAATGGATGACTCAAAGTAACCACAAGGTGAAAAAGCTGTGTCTGCTGAGTGGTTCTGAGCCATTTTAACTCCTCAGCCAAGCATTATTCAAGCTCCTCCTTCCTAGTCTCCCATATCCACTCTTCCTTAGCAGATTACTGCTAATGTGAGGAAATTGAATGCTATCTGATTTACAATAACTCATTCACAAGGAGAAAATGGAAAGGGAAAAAAAAAAAAAGTGCAGTGCTTTTCAGGGAAGGACAACAGCAACTGAAGCAGTCCAAAAACCCTAAAAACTGACAAATTCAGTAGTACAGTTGTTTATAGGACTTAGAGTCTGAACTTGTATTTATGACACCAAGTGGTTTAAATGCTGCCTCTCTAGATTTTTATTGGACAGAATTCCCTAACCAGGATTATTAAACACTTTAAGTAGGAGCAACCATGATCCTTTCTGGCCCTTGGATAGTTTTGTGTATTAATTACTGCATCTGTGATAAGTGAACAGGTAACAGCATTGATCAATAAGGCTGAAGTCCATGTTTTAATCACATGGGACTGTTCACAGAGTAGAGTAACTTTTAAAGCTTGTCTTGCTATACTTTCTTATGGCCTGAAAATAAGCAGAAACCTTCTCAGGCCTTAAAGAAACAATTTACCTTATAGCTAGATTAATGCTCTTCTCCACATGAAAGTTTATCATTTTAATTATCTTTCATTTGGTACAGACTGAGGTTAAACTATTTCAAATTGCTTACCATTGGCTGGCAGTTAAGCTTTGCCAAAATATTTACTATGTAAACCCTTATTCTCTTCAGGTTTCAGAAAGCATTGTCTTTTAACCATGTGAGAGTACACTGAAACAAGCACAAATTCAGTGTTCTGTCAACTTGATCATCTTTAATGCACACACCCCCAGAACAACCAACTGGTATGCTTCTTGCAAGATTAAAACCACATCCAGTTTATGCTTCCACCCATTTTCTCACTCCACCCTAATGAATCCTGCGAGACACATTGCCAAAATCTATTACCTTGGGATTATGCATAACAATTGTCTCCCCGTTTGGAAATTCAAGTCGCCGATGCCATTGATTTGTAGTTACAGCCCTTTTATATTCTGCCTGAAACAGTAAACAAGTTACACAAAATCAGCATGGCAACCTTCTCAATATTTTGTAGCCTCATGCAATGCTACAGTTCAAATTTACACAAGTTTCTTTATATAAAAATGTCACACATAGAGCTACACAAGCAGATTTTAGGTCAGAGCAGTCAGGACTGATGCAGGAGCAATGTGCACTGGACACTCCTCTCTCCAGGATTCGCTTACATTCCAGAAAGCGCATTCTGAAAATCACCTTCATGAAACAGAAAGAAGAGTGCCTAAGGTGACGAACACAATGAACTGACAAGGTCTCAGCGAGTCACTAACCTCCAGCTTGTCACTGAAGTCCTCAGTGTAGGGGATGAAGCGGCTGTCCTTGTCCCCCTTGTAGAACCAGAGGCAGCGCCTCACCTCCGAGGGCTCCTCGTCCCAGTACACGGCTCTCCTCACGCGCTCGTACAGGAAGACGTCGTAGCGGCCGCCGTCCGTGCTCAGCACCACGCTCTCGGGGTCGGGCTGGACTGGGACACACAGCCACACTGCTTACCTCACTGGCACAGCTCTGCTCCCTCAGCACCGCCACAGCCACCCCTGGCGGCAGCAGCAGCAGCAGCACTGACAGTTACACCACAGCAGAGAGGCTTTGTAAGGCTGCGATGCTTCTAGAATGCTTCTACATGCTCTGCACACAACAAAAAGCTTGGAGAAACTCCCAAATACAAATTCTTATTCCAGAACTGGCAGTTTAACAAAAAGGCAACCCAAGACACAAATTACAAGGAGTTCTATATGAAAATCTGATACATCAAGCAGTGATGATGCCACTGAAATAAAATAAGTGGCACAAAATACATCTTCAAGACCTTACTTATTACTGCCACACACATGAGTGGCATCACCCCAATATTTTCCTTTAGTCCTTCTGCTCACCTCTGGATAAGGCAGGGCTTACCAGAATTGTAGATCTCCTCTAGTTTTGCAGAATCCAGAATGCTGAATGGCATCCATATTTGCTTGTCCTCCACCTCCTTACAGTAGAACCAGTGGGGCTGGACTGGCTCGTATTGGCTCTGCAGCAGCACAGGAGGGGCTGGGACCAGGGGCCCTGCAGGCCTGGCAGGCTGGAGCTGGGACTGGGGAAACTGAAAAGAGATGGGCTCAGCACCTCAGTCTCACAGGGTTTTTATAGAACTCTTCTCTGCTTTGCTATAGGGAATACTCTAAACCTTTATTTCTAACATGTTTTCCTCCCCAAGAACATTGCTTTCCATTAAAAAAATATTGTCCACTTTATCATGTGTTTAGAACTTACACCTTCTCAAACTGAGAAAGAATGTGAATTTCATTACCACAAACACAGCCATGGTTTAGCATCATGATTACCTAAAATCAGTGAGATTCAAAATATTCTCCTAAATTTTCAAAACTTGAGCTGAACTTGTTTCTTACAACCACAAAATTTGACATGAAAATAAAACCACATTCTTCTCATTTGTCATTTACACATAATTATGCTTTTGCATAAAGACTCCTGATTTTGACAAGTGGCCACTTCAGCAATAGTTCTCTTCCTGCAAAGTGACCAGAAAAGGCAGATTTCAAACTCAAACCTAGCATAAGTGGCACAACAAATGTAACAGATTTTGAAAGAGTCTACAGCCTACATAAAGCTGGTCTCGTACAAATTGTACAAAAATCCCAGTCAGTACAACTGAAAGCAACTTATGTCAGCAGTAGCAACTGCCTTGGTTGATTATACATTTAAAGGGGAAAAAAAGGGCACCAAAATATTGCACAATATATAAAATCCATCAAACAGAAGTTCTGAAATTATATAATCTACAACTACAGACTGTTTAGGTTCTACTGCCTTTGCCATGTTTTGTCATTATGTAACCTTCACATTCTTTATTCATGGTAACAGAAATACAGCAATAGCTCAGGCAAAAATAAAAACAAGTTTTGCTGTATTCAAGGCAAATGTGCCAGGTTTTATTGACCCATTGACATTACTTTAATAATGCTTTTGTGCAGGTAGAAAAGAATTAAGATTATTGCTTTATATCACACAAAATCCTCAACCAATGTGTTTCAAAGAGTTTGCTGACAATTTCATGTGACTTAATTTCAAAAACTTCTGGCTTCACCAACAAAACCAGCTTAAAAAGAGATTTTAGCCCCTATCTTTGAAACAGCTGAACGACCTGATTTAAAGCTGAGGCACAGAAAAACGCAGCAGCACAGCTGAAACTCAGCAAACTCAGAAACCCACAGAGAAGTGAAACACAACTTCACAACCTGGCTTTGTTTCTGATGCCCAGAGGCTCTCAGAGCTACTGCCTCAGGGCACACTCACTTCAAAGACCAGGAAGCTTTCCTGGAACAACAGTTCCAAGCTACTTCTAGTGAAAAGCTTTTACTGTTGTAATCGGTTCAAGACTTCTTCTGATTTTTTTGCAGAGAAGAAAAAAATCTTCAAAAGATAAGAGAGCTGAAAGAGGAAAGTGACTTGTTTTGCTGGGGTAGCTGGAAGGACACACGTACCTGTGCCAGCGGCCCCGGGGGTGTCTGGTACATCTGCACGGGGGGCACAGGGGCCGCTGCGGCTGGGGCGTGGCTCTGCTGCAGCTGCGGCGGGGTGAGGTAGGGGTTGGCCCTGCTGCTCAGCGTGGTGTGCCTGTAGGGGTTGTAGCCCTGCTGCTGCGGGGTCCCCGCGGGCAGGGCGGTGCTGCTGGGCGGGGGACAGCTCTGCTGAGGGGGCTGGTAAGGCGCCATTCCCACCTGGGAAGTGGGCGGGGCGCTGTAGGACTGGGATTTGGGAATCTGTGGTGGAAAGGCATTTTGCCCATCCTGTGACACGAGTGGGAGTGAAGTGGGAGGTCTGGAGAAGGCTGGGGCTCCCACAGGTGTTGAAACAGTTGTTAAGGGTGGCTGCCCAATACTTCCAAAGGGATCGCTGCTGCTGGGCACTTGAGAGAAGTAGCTGAAAGTCTGTGGTGGGTTGGGGCTGGCTGATGTCTGACCCAAGAAGCTGTCCTCTTCCCCAACATCTGCAGAATCATCTGCCAAAACAAAAGGATCACCGGAGATCTCGTGAGAGCTTCAAATCACTGTATGAGGTCAAAATGTTCTGTAACACCATCAGCTATGGCCAAAACTGTTGGTCCCCATAGAGCTTACACATCCTTGATTCTGCACACCATAAAATGAAACAAAAGATACCAAGTCTTCAAGAACCCTTAAAATGGACTGTGAAAGTCACTCAGTGTACACAGAGAAAACAACAAATAATAACTAAGAAACCAAAATATAACTGGAGTTGGGACCTTCCCAGGGCAATCTGGCAGGCACTAAAATCCCTTCCAACTTAATTTATCCCTCAAATGCAAGAACAACCTTGGTTCATATCCTTTCACCATGAAAACAGATACTAAGCATAGGACTTCATGCTCCAATTTTTGGGATAGAGCTTAAAAACATTCCAAATAGGCCAAACTTACTGGTTAAACCATCCATTCTTGTCTGCTTCTTGTCATCCCTTGCTTGTCTGGCAATCAAATGTCCCTGGCTGTGGGAAAGACTCCTCAGAGCATCTCTGCTGCTCAGTCCCCAGGCACAGACCAAGAGTCTGCAGCTGTGAGCAGCCAACAGCAAATGCCTTTATCCACAGCCAACACCACTGCAATAGGGAGCATCAAGGGAGTACAGGGGAATCCACAGAGAAGTCTCCCTAGGAAGCTGCTGTTCTAATTAATTAATCATAAAAGACACAACTGCCAAGATTAAATCTTTTTATTTAGTCTGTGCAGACGGTGTCAGTTTGAGGCATCACCTCAGTTTATCGATTCCTCTTGCTTTCACTTACAGCACTTGATCCCACTTTGAGGAAAAAAGCCAAAATCTCTGTGTGAATCACTGTGTGGAGAAAGCTGAACCACTCAGACCCAATGACCACTCTGAAGTCAGGCCTGGGGATCATCTCCCAGCTGCCAGCAGTAGCCATTTATACTAAATAAAAGGTCTCAGCTTCTAAAGAATAAAATCCACCTTCCTTTCACATTTCCTAAAGAGTGTGGGACAGCGAGAAGCACACTGCAAACCACACTGTCAACTCTCAGCTTGCCCAAACAACTGGCAGCAGAGCAGGCCCTTCACCTCACCGTGTCAGGCCACCATAAACATGCAGCAGTGTGCTCAAGGGTTCTCAGGGCCTTTAGCAAATGAATGTTCACAAAACACCTACTATTCTCCAGTTTCAAACAGGTTTTGGAGAGCTAGCCTAAGTGCAGCTTTCCTTGCAAAATTAGATTGACAAAAGTTCTGCCAGAAAACAAACTATAGGTATATATGTACACACATGCAGTTTTCCAACACAAACCATTACTGTTTACCTTGACTTTTTCTAATTTCACAGAAATGATGTTGTAAAAACAAGCACGTCACACAAATGTAAAAAGATGAGTGTACAGCTTTGATGTGTGCTCTTCCCATGCACAGAAGAGCCTTTCTTCAGCTGTGACTGTGCCAACCTCCTGTACATCCCTCCCTACACGAGGCAGAAGTTTGTCATTCACAGACTGCCACCAGACAAACACAAGTGACATCAGACCACGTCCTCACTGGGAACACTCCTCCCCACTCACAATAAATGTATTGGTTACATCACCCACCCCTGAGCCAGAAAATGCATCTTATTGTCAAACTGCACGGCTCAAACCGCTAACTGCTCACTCTTGGAGACAGATAAACAAATGAATGACTGGACACAGCTTGCTAATGTTGGCTGTCAGGCATCAAACAAATCCCTGGATTGATTCTTATTACATTTTACACAATTTAAAATCATGATTCCAAATGCAAAATATTCTAGGCAGCAAGAAGATCCCAACAACATCTGGCTGGACAGATGGTGAGTACACTTGACCTTGGAAACAGAACATTTAACAGGGCATGGGCCTTACTCAGACTGACACAGAATGTGGCAAAACCTCTGACACTGAAATTCACTCCAGCTGCAAAAACATGAATCCTCACCTGATCAAATCTTAAGTCACATGGAGAGCATAAGATTGACCACATTAATCAAATCCCATCAGATTTTATCCCCAGCTGGCTTCAAAATGTTCAGGAAATTGCCAGGGCAGTCATTTATATAAAGCTACTAGCCAGATCACTTCAAAATTACTTTATTTTCTTAATGAAAAATTAATGTATACTTGCATGAAAGAAAAACTATGAAGATTGCACAATGGAATCAGTAAATGTATCAACTATCTAGATACCACAAGTAGGAGTAATATTTTCATGTTTTTATCCTTCCTACCAAAAAAAAGTAGTTGATCTAAAAGACTATTCCAAAGCCATACTTGGCAAACGTTTCATTAAATCTGCAGAGAAGTACTGCACAGATTTCCAGCTATATTAATACTTATTTTAGCTAGGATACAACAGTGTTGAAATGAAGCCTTGAAGACTCAGCATAGAACAGTTTGGGTTAAAAGGGACCTTCAAAGGTCATTAGTCCAATCTCAACACGTATAATACAGTAAAATTTAAAATACCTGGTTTCTAGACGCATTTCTAATGTTTCGAGCTTTAATCTCTGACTGAACACATTCTCAGAAAAATCCATTCCTTTATCTGAAACTGCCTGAGCATCAGATTTTAAGTTGCACACGCATGTGTTGGGAACATCATTAAAGCTTTAGGAGAAAAGGATATTAGAACTAGGATTAAATTAGCAAGGATATTTAAGGTGGCTCTTAACGTGCTATTTTCAAACCGGGAAAACAGAAGATAACACGAGAGAGGGGTTAAAAAAACCCCAAAAATATTAAGTACACACTAAATGGAAGCACTGACCCGCCGGTGAGCTGGAAGTGCGATGATCAGCGCTCGTCCTTAGACACAGCGCTAAAAAGCACACACATAAGCAATAAGTAGGGGGAAGTAGAAAAAATTTAGTGCCGGAAAGCGGAAAATGTAATCCCGAGCAGCGTCTCTCCTGAGGGAGCACCAGAGACACCCGGCTCGGGGAGCCCCAGCGCCGGGTCGAGCCCACACGGACCGGGCCCCCAGGCCCACAGCCCCCCGCTGGAGCCCCGGCTCGGCTCTGGGGGCTCCCCCGGCCCCACCGCCCCTTCCCGGCGCTGGCGGGACCCGGCAGGGACCCCTCACATCCCCTCCGCTCCCGGCTCCCTCTCTCCGTACCGGCGGGCAGCAGCGCGGGGCCGGGCGGCGCGGCCGGCGCTTGGCTGACGGGGATGAAGGGCACGTTGAAGCTGAACTCGGTGGCGGAGGAGGAGAAGAGCAGGTTGGTGCCGGTGCCTCCCCCGGGCTTCGCCGCCGCCATAGCCGCGCCCCGGCCACGTCCCTGCCCCGGCCCCTTCCGCCCTCACCCAAGATGGCGGCGGCGGCGCGCAGCCGTGAGGGGCGGGAGGCGGGCCCGGCCGCCATTCCCGCAGGAAGAGGAGGAGGAGGGCGCGGAGGAGGAGGAGGAAGCGACGGCGGGCCCCGCGCTGGGCTGGCGAGCGGGACTGGGCGGCCGCAGGGTGCCGGCAGCCCCGCGGCGAGGCGCGACCCCGCCATGCCGTGCGTGGGCGACTGGCTGAACAGCCCCCTGAGCATCGTGCAGGGCATCTTCGGTGAGGCGGGGCCCGCGGCCCCCGGGCGGCAGCGGGAGCGCCCCGAGGGCGCCCGGAACCGGACCGCGCTTTCCCTCGCGGGGTGGTGGCGGGGGAGCGGCGAGGCCGGCTCTGTGACTTATATATCTGCCTTTTACCTGATATATCTGCCTTTTATCTTATATATCCTGTTTACAGCCTGTGTTCCGTATATCTCGTGTATCTCTGGGTTCCGGCAACAACGCGTGCTGCGTGCGCGCTGCCGAGCGGCGCTGATGTTACCAGCGCTATCAGCCGCGGCTGTTTCCGTGCTGCGTTTGGTCTTAACTGAAAGAATACCGAAATAAAAATTTCCGCAGCCGACACAGCGCGGAAAGCGGTGCCTCGGCTCCTGTCCTTTTCCGCTGCGGTGTTGCGGAGCTTTCCCTCGCTCCCAAGAATGGCTCTGTGCTTCTTGCTTGGCCTGAAAGGGTTTGGTATGGGAAGTTAGTAAATTGCAAGGGGAATAAATTAGTCTAAGATGCGCTTACTTCCCTAAGATAGAAGTGAAAGTTGTGTTTGTTTGAGATGCTGGGAGAAAGCTGGATAAAAGTCTCTTATGTGGTGCTAATAGGCCCATAAACGTTTTGGTTTTTGTAGCCCAAAATGTTCCAAATTCTGATTGGGAGAAGAAGGTAACCGAATACTTCAAGGAGAAATTAAAAGAAAATAATGCTACTAACTGGGTAAGAGTGTTTTATTCTTTCCGGGTTACACTTTTTCTTAAGCTTTGTTATTATTTACGTTTATATTTTACAGTGGCTCGCTATTGCTAAGTCCTGCCTTTTCACTGTAAGGGCACTGCTGCATTTCAGGCCCAGGTTTGGGGGTGTGGAATTTACACCTCGGCTGCTTTAACCTAAGTGCGGAGCCGGGGTGTGAAATCCCAGCCCATCCATCCCCTTCAGCACCCTGCTTCCCCAGGCATCACTGCTGGGTGCTGCCACTCTGTAGCACAGTCAGTAGATGGCAGGAGATGACAAATATTGTCATTTTTGGGGAAGTGTGAGTCCTCAGTGTGCACCACGAGCTTCTCAGCTGCTGGTTATAAACCTCTTCTCTTAGGAGCTTTTATCACGATGCTGCAAACTTGAATAAATGGTTGCCTGGACCCTCAGGTTTTTAAGGAAAAAATGCTTTTCCTACTAAAACTGTGCTTTATTGGGCTGGGTCAGGCCTGGTTTGTGCAGTTTAGCAGGGAAGCTGTGTTTTAGGTTTTAAAAATAAAATGTGCACAGTTGGGTTCAAAAGCTGGTACTTCTCTAAAAGGTGTAGCAGAAATGACATAATGGGACTGGTAAGGGGATTAGAATTAATTCAGATTTCATATGAAGTCTGTTCTACTTATGACTAAAAACACAGTGAAAATGATTTGTTTTCTTTCTCAGTCAGTGAAAGTATGCTGTACTTAGTATTAAATGGTAGCTTGAATCAAACCATAAATAGCATAATTGAGTAAAATTTATAACATCAGAAGGAATTGAAATCACATTTTCTTACTTAAAAAAAATCACGAGGGGATATACTTTTGTTAAAATGCCACTTCCTATAGAGCCACTTATGGTTTTTGTTGCATTTTAATGTTGGATGTGGGCTTTTTCAACAAAGATTTTATCTTCAAATTTGGAAAATTCTATTCATATTGCAAGTCTTGCTCTTTGAAGTCATGCCACTTGCTTAGGCATTGATTTTTTTTCTTTCTGTTTTCCCATTGTCATGTAAAACTGTGTGAAAAAGACTTTCCCAATGTGGACTTGGAAATTAACATACAGGTTTTCCAGGACCTTTTGTTATAAGAAATTGTGTATGCAAATTGCTCTGGTACTGCTGGTAACATAGCACATGGTGGAAGTGCTGTTAAGTAGAAATAAGTGATAAATTCTGTTTAATCCTGCAACAGTTCTGAATTTAAAAGTTGGTTTCAAATGTTGTACAGTTTTCATGCAGTTCCAGTGACCTATAACCACTTCTTTCATAGTGCAGTATTGGGACTGGTGGTTTTGAGACTGGAAGAATTTGGGAACTGTTAAGTGGCTGATAATTGTAACAATTATCTTTAACAGCCATTGCAGAAAGGTGTTGGGATAGATACACTTCATTACTGCTTAGATTATGATGGGAGATGCACTCAGAAAATATTAAGTGTGCTGTGTATAAGGGTTTGAGGAGGAGGATATATTGGATGGTCAAAGAATTATGTTTTTGTGCTGGTTTGGGCTTACTTCAGAGCACTGCTCAATGTATGTTGTGTTGTACAGAACAATCTCTTTTTTCACAGGTTCCATCCCTGAATGATGTTCCTGTGCATTACCTAAAACCCAACAGCTTAGTGAAATTTCGCTGCATGGTTCAGGATATGTTTGATCCTGAGTTTTACATGGGAGTGTATGAAACAGTTGACCCAAACACAAATGCACGTGTAAGTGAAAGATTTACTGATTTACTATTTTAACAAATGTTTGTCACTTTACTCATTCTGGTCTTTGTATTTCTCTAGTTTGTGAGTTAAACCTATGGGGTCTGGGCAGTGATAGTAACTGTGTTCAGCTCCAGTGGCATCAGTGAAACACAACCTGTTACATTTCTGTTGAGGAATAGAAAATAATGTCTGTGAGGGACTTTGGACTGCAGCGATTTTGGTGTGATTCATGTTCAGGATGCTGTCAGAAACAGAATGATTGCATTGCCTTCTCCCTCTTGACAGGTTTTGCATTTTGGTAAATACAGAGATGTGGCAGAGTGTGGGGTAAGTTATATAAATTATATGAAATTAGAGAACAAATATTGGCTGGAAAGTTGCAGTTTTATAAGTGTGACAGAGCTTCTTTGGTACTTGGCAATTGATTCTTGAAGATACTGCTTTAAATGCAAAATTAATCTTTGGTTTGGAAAGCAGAGTATTCATAACTGCTCTCTGGCATTCTGATTTCAGCAGGCTTCCAGCTGTTTCTGTTGTATTTAAAATTTGTTTTGGTTGAGTGGAGGGGGGAGTGCCCATGACCTTGAAACTGTCTGCTATGGAAAACAGTTACTTTTGGTAGTGCAGTGCAATTTGAATCAAAACATTATATATTCACTTTTTCCTGAGTTATTTAGTCTTGCATGTTAATTATAACTTCTGGCTGTGTAACTGAATCTGTAGGGTTAATTTAAAAAAAGAAAACAAACAATAATCAGGTTTTTAACAAAATTTCTCTTGGGATTCCAGCCTCAGCAGGAAATTGATTTGAAGTCCTCACAAACAGTCACCTCGGAGAGACAGACTTTCTACTGTGTTCCAGTGCCTGGTGAATCAGCATGGGTGAAAGAAATATCTTTTTTGACTGAGCCAGTGTTTTGTTATACAATCAATGGTCACCAACAAATGAATCAGATTTGAGGAAATAAGTTTAATTAAAATCTGTTGTTTGTTTTGTTTTTTTAGCAGATCTGGAGAGGTGATAGGTATAAAAAGAGGAAAGAAAGGAAGTTGGTGTGTAGTATGCACAAAGAGGATGCAGATGGAGTATTTTTGTTTTGATTTAGGAGACATTTTTGCTTGGAAGAATCTTAAAAAAATTTTCTGTTGATTTCTAGTTGCAAATGCTCAGGAAAAGAGAAACTGCAGTTGAGCCACTGGCATTTCCTACAGCAGGACACTGTCACACAGTGAGAGTCTCCTGTAAAACAGCTATGGCTAGCATGTTAGGAGGAGGATTTTGTTAAAATAAACCAGCTAAACCTTATTTTGTTAAAATAAACAGCTATGGCTAGCATGTTAGGAGGAGGATTTTGTTAAAATAAACCAGCTCAACCTTAGCCTGGCTGAGCTTTCCCTGCTCGGTCTGGGCCTTCCTTGACCCGCGCTCCAGGCGTACGTCAGCGCCAGCCAAGCCCGAGTGAGCCCCTCGACCTCCTACACCCCCAGCCGCCACAAGAGGAGCTACGAGGAGGATGAGGACATGGATCTGCATCCCTCCAAGCAGAAGGAGCAACACGTGGGTAAGAGTTCCTGTTGAGGAATAGTTGTTCTGATGTCTTTCCAGGGTTTGGCAAAAAATCAGTGCTAAAAATTGAAATATTTTAATTATTAGTGTTGTTGCGGCCTTTATGATTTGGAGGCTTTGTTGAAGTCAGTGGTTTGATTTGAAAGAGTGTGGGAGAGCCTGCAGTGCTATATGTGTGTTGTATGACCTGCTGACAATCTACAGAGGTTTTTAATATAAACTGGGGTTTATGCATATTCTGACCTGTTTTTTTAAACATGAAGTGCAGAAAAATATTACCTGTGCAGTCCTATGGACTGTAGAAAAAAAATCATTCCCCTGGTTTAAACACTGCATTTTGAAAATCAGATTTCTGGCCATGTTTGGGTTTCCAAGGCATATAGATCTTTGCCAGTACTCTCTCTCACACTTAACTTGATTACAGAAAATACACACTTGTGAGACTTCACATATTAAGAGTATATTCTGTCAAGTATATTGCATTATTAAATATTCTTATCTCAGATGTCTTGTTAAATTAGTTTTATTCTGTGTTGCTCACTGAAAAAACTTGTTCAGTTCTGCATTTCTGTTTAAAAAGCTTTTAAATCCTGTGTTTTCCAGGCAGTGGAGGTGATATCCATGGATGTGTGGAGCCAAAGAGATTAGAAACAGAAGCTTCTGCAGGTCACCATGTCATTTCTCCCAACTGCTCCCCTCCTCTTGACCTGAATTTTCCCTTGCCAGGAGAGAAGGGACCAGCGTGTCTTGTAAAGGTAAGAGACAGAGAGGAGATGGGCAGGGCTGTGCTCTCAGTGGGGCAGACTGAATCAGCCTTGCTGTGGTTTGTAGGCACAGAAATTGTGTCTCAAGTCCACAATTTTGCTTCTAGAGATTGTTTTCCTTCTTGAGTACTGGCTTTGAATTGCTGCAATCCCGCAGCAGCATTTATTAGAGCTGGCACCTTCTTACCCCACTTAGTTTAAAAAAAAAGGATTCCAGTATTAGATGCTTGAGGGTGTAGCTGGTATTGAGCACTGGTATTTTTCGTTTAGGATATCTCCTCTAATTGAAAAACAGCTGTGAAAAACCAAGCTGAAAAACCAATAAAGGACACACTTGTGTATTGAATTTGAAATAGTTGTTGATTCACTGCTATGCTATATTACTGTGAAACTTCAACACAAAATTTCTCTGCTGTTGCTGTATTGACTTCTTTCTTATTCAGCAAATCTTGATGAATCAGAGTAGGATGCAATTGTTCACACTTGTGTGGCAAAGAATGCCAATAGAAAAAGCTTGGAATCAGAGAAACTTCCTTTTCCAGTGTAAGCTTACTGACACCGAGGGCAAGGGGAGACCTGTTCACTCAGACTGCTCTCAGTGTACAGCTGAGTCTCCTGAGTTATTTTTGTCTGTGTTTTTCTGCTGTCCTGCATGTGGCCCATCTGCCTCTGCATTTTATTTTCTGTTTGGGGCAGGTCTATGAGAACTGGGAGAGCTTCAAAGTCAATGATGTGCTGGAGGTGTTTGGTGTTCTGTCTGTGGACCCAGTGCTGAGCATAATGAACAGTGAAGAGAGGTAAGGCTGCCCTGAAATGCAGGTTTATATTGCAATGAGCAGACAAGGAAATGTGTAAATACATGATAATTATGCTTAAGGAGTGAATTTTGTTGCTTTAAAATAGCTTGATGAGGGAAGTGTTACATCCAGCATCCTGGAAACTGAAGCCCACTGTGCTCTGGTACATCCATATCCTTGGATACCCAGTGTATCTTTTTTTAGGTTGTTGTACAGTCTGTAAAATAGAAAATGCTTCCATAGCTAAATGTTTCATACTCTTTCATGTGTACTGAACTTTCAGTGAATAAGTGAATAGTGAACAAAGCTTTCAAAGAAGCGTTAAAATTATAAAATGTCTTTTTGAAGTAATTTCTAAACCATGAAGGTTGCTACCAGAAATGTAAGCATTTCTGAAGAATATTAAAAAAAAGTTTGCATGTCTGCATGGAGAGTTATAGTGACCAAAGTGAGTAAAAAATGATTTTTCATTAATTAAGGTGTCTCATCTTAATGAGATGAGTTAATCCACTGATAGAAACTTCCTATTTCACCTGCTGTTCTGCAATTCCTTGCCTGACAAAACACAAAATAATTTAGGATGCCAGAAGTCAATTTTCAAAATAAAACTCCTGACCAAAATCCAACATAATTGCTGCTGATGTCTTGAACCATTGCACTCTGAATCATTTCTGTTGGTGAGTTTATCTGTCTGGCAAGTACAATACCCAGAGTGCAATGTGAATCCTTTATAGCACCAACTTCTTAAAAATTAACTCAGCCTGGTCAGCTGCTTTTTGTTATCATCTCTGTGACAGCTAATCCCAGACTGACAGCTCACTTGCTGTGTCACAGGTGCTTGTGGGGTTTTTGCCTGTGTCATTCTGTAACAAGAAGACAAAATGGTGACATTTAGCAACGTTTGGAATGCAAACAAAAGAAATCTCTTAAAGGAAAGAGTGGATAGTGTGTGAGTGAACTGCTGAAGTGGCTTTGAAGTTATAAAGCCTGACAGCTTCTAAAACCAGTACAAGAAGATAAAATTTGTGCTAAACTTTACTGTCATCTGATAGAGTCACTTTAGGGATTTTACTTTCTAAAAATGAAAATGAGAAATGAAAACCACCTGGAAGAAATTTTGTGAGACATGTTCGGGGGAGCAAAGCTTGTATACCTGAACTCTTGAATTAAGAGGTAATACCTTCAGGTTCCAGCAGAGGTACATTAGGATTGATTTATGCACAGTTCTTTTACTCAGCCACTGATAGAGCTGTGATGTGACTGTCTAGAAAACTGTCAGGCTCCAGAGCCTGGTGGATATAAAAATCCCACATGTGCATACAGAGACAAATGTAATAAATTACATATTTTTTTAAAAGCAGCTGTTTAGACTTTGTTCAGTACAGGCTGGACAGAACAGTATGTAATATTTTACTTGACACTACAGCCTATTAAATGGTGCAGCAAATAATAAATGTGGTTTTGTTTGGAGGGTTTGGTTTTATGGGGTTCTTTGTTGGGTTATTTGTTTTTTTCTTCAGAAAAATGCGACTTGATTATTTTCTGAAAATAATGGAATCCAGATATTTTGGGTCAAGCCTGCTTTGGTGTTAATATGTCATTATGTAATTGTGATTCAGTATTTATGGTGTTTATAAAGATCCTAAAGAAGGTAGTGTGGCTGTGGGAGGAGTCCCCAGGAGCTGGGAGGGCTGGTGTTTGTTGCTCTGTCCCTGGCCGGGTTCCAGGGCTCTGGGTCAGAGGCAGAGCAATTCCCCTGGAATGTTTCTAATGCAGCTGTGCCCTCTCCCCAGGGACAGCTCAACCCTTGATCCCATGGAGTGCATGGACACGGCAGAGGAGCAGAGAGTGCACAGCCCCCCAGCCTCTTTAGTGCCCAGGATCCACGTCATTCTGGCACAGAAGCTGCAGCACATTAACCCCTTGCTGCCTGCCTGCCTTAAGGAAGAGGAGAGTAAAACCTGTGAGTGTCTGAACTCTGGGCACCTTCCAAGACATCTGAGCTCAGACATGCTTTGCTCAGAGGCAAATGCCTCAACAGCAGGGCTTGAATTTAAATCTTGTTTGATGGAAGAACCATGCAATGCTGCACAGGATGCAGATGTTTCTGTTTATGTGATGCTTATGTTTTTATTGGCTGAAATAAATGTGTTTTATGTGGAATTTGGTTTTGCATTCTACGTGCCCAAGGATTTTACCAAGTTGTTCAGCCATAAGATTTGATTTGTTTTCAAACAGAGTTGTGAATTGCTGGAAAATCAGATTTCCAATTTAGTGTGATAGTGGAAATAAGAAACATACTGATAATATAGAGACTCATAATACTGTGCACAAAATAAGGCAATTCTGCTTTTAGGCAACTGTGCTATTCCTTATTTGGTTTTTTTTCATTGAGTTATTGCTTGCAGACCTTTGATATTTATAATTTCCTTTCTTGAGTGCCTTGTATTGCTTGTTCTCAGCAATATGTAAGAGGTTTTATCTGTCTCTAATATAAAATGGAGCAGCTATGAATTTTAGAAATTTGGCTCTACACTTTATAGCCTGCTGCAAATGCATTACACAGTATCTAATTTTTTTAAAAAAAATAATTTCCAAGGAAGTGTTGAATGATTCAGGTTATCCAAAGCCAGTTGGAAAAACCAATGAAAGTTTATTTTTTCTAGACTGCTTTGGAATAAACATTTTTCCTCAGCAAACTGTGACAGTCAAATTTATATAGAGGGAGGAGGGTGAGAAACAAGAACATTTTCTGACATTTGTCTTCTGCTCTTTTGCCAGTTGTTTCTAATTTCATGTCTGAGCTGTCACCAGTGAGAGCAGAGTTGCTGGGGTTCCTCACCCATGCCCTCTTGGGAGACAGTTTGGCTGCTGAATACCTGATATTGCATCTCATTTCTACAGTGTAAGTATTTACATGTGTGCTGAGAATTCATGTATTTATCATTTAAAATAAATCTCCTTCTAAGGGGTTCTTCACCAGTCTGCAAATAAATGGCAGAAATAGCTGAAGTAATACTTATTTCAGTAGTACTTTGTCCAGGTAGAGTTGTCCTGTCATAATACATAAAAAGGCAGATTTCAGTGTCTGAAATAACAATAAATATTGATAAAAGACCACCTTTATGGCAGTGTGTCTTTTCAGTGCTGCTTTGAGAGCAGACAAAATCTCCGAGACACTTTTAAACAGAGGTATGAAAACATCTTTCTGCCTCTGGCTTCTAATGAGTGGGACGTGCCACCAACTTCCCAAAGACAGCATTTCCTGACTGCAGGAATTATTGCTTAGGTACTACTGAAAGTGGTTTAATTAAATGTGAAACCTGTTTAATAGTCAGTTTAAGTGACCTATTTAGCACGTGATAGAAATTCTTATGTTGATTTAAATTCTCTCTGGGTGAAAGAGCAGCATCCTTTGACTCATTAAAATTTTAAGTGTGAAACTTCCGACATTACAGTTGTCAGGCCCAAATTTAGTCATTTGTCTTCAAAATCAAAATGAGTTCTGTTTTCATTCTTTTTAGTGGGACTGTGAATGTTCCAACACTTAGACTAGAATGTATTTTCTCTCTTAGCTGGTATCACAAAAAGTTTGAGAGTTGTCAAGAGTGGGGAGAAGATACACAGTGAGAAGAGGGAGAGGAAAGCTGAGGGCAGGTAAAGGAGATGAACAAGCGTGATAAGGAGGGAAGTTGAGATTGGGCACCAGAAAGGAAAAGAATGATGTGTGTTCAGTGAGTAACAACAGAGTACAAGGAGAACAGAGCGTCTGGAAGGCCTTTGCAGGATGCCAAGCCCTGTAAATTACTGCTTTTGTGTGGTGCTGCAAAGCCTTGAGCAGCAGCTCCGGCCTGGCTCAGCTGCTTGGGCACTGCAGCAGGAAGGAAGCGGAGCTGGCTGGTTTTGGTGTGTGTGTTCTGCAATCCTGCTGGCTCTCAGAGACAGCACCCCGTGCTCAAGCTGAATGACACCTGCATGCAGTGCTGCCTGGTGTTTGCCTAACCTGTGCTGGTTTTGCTGCAGTTATGCCAGACGGGACGTGCTTCCTCTGGGAAAATTCGCCGTCAACCTGAGCGGCTGTCCCCGGAACAGCGCCTTCACGGAGCACCTGTACCGCCTCATCCAGCAGCTGGTGCCAGCAGTAAGCACTGCACGGGGCTGGGGCTGGGGATGTGTCCCACTGCTGCAGCCAGCTCTCCTGCTCCCCATTTAGAGAGCAGGTAACAATAAAGATGTGGCTGGCCTCTGTGTTGAGGTCTGTACCTCATCATCTAGGATGAATATGGAGTGAAATCCTCTCCTCAGAGGTAGCAAACTGACAGGCAGATGCTGCATGCTTTATTTGGTCTTTCTGGATTGAATGTTTAGGCATTTGGGTTATTTAATTATGGTGTTATTAGGATTTACTCAAGTTTGTGGATACTGCTCTGCAGAAAAGCCACAGTAATTCAGTTTGGGATCACACTAGCAGTATTGCTGCAATAAATCATTTATTATTGAGCTCATCCTAGATGTGCAGAACAGGTGATAGGAATTCCAGCAATGTATTTATATATGTAATATATATAATCCAGCAATATTTTCCCTTAAAGTTTTTAAATATACAGCATGTGGATATTTGGGATAAAGCATTGCAGTGCCAGGTTTAGTTTTACTGTGCAGGTTCCCAGCGCTGCTGTAGCTGCAGCAGCAGCATTCCCTGGGGAAGCTGCAGGCCAGGCCAGGTGCTGATGGATTGTTTCTCCTTGCAGTCCTTCCACCTCCGCATGAGCATCGAGAGCATGAACCACTCGCGCTTCATCCCGCACAAGGACTACACGGCCAATCGCCTGGTCAGCGGGCTGCTGCAGCTGGCCAGCAACACCTCCCTGGTCATAGATGAGACCCAGCTGGAGCAGGGCCAGCTGGACACAGCAGGTACACAGCTTTTGGTGGCTGTAATCTCATTTGGGAGGTTAAAAGCTGCTATTTTTTAAGGCAATGGGGATAATCGTGTCCCGCTGATAAGGGATCTGTTGCAAAACCGGTTGTGGTTTCTGCATCCTATTTCATTGCTTTGAAGCAGCTTCCTGCAGCCTTCCCAGCCAACTTAAGACAAATCAAGAGTACTCTTTAATACCAAAATAACTCTGATTCATTAGAGTGGCCTTTCAGTTTCCTGTGATAGTGCATGAAGTGGGCAAAGCATATGTTGACGCCTTATGCTCTACTTCTACTGTAAATCTGGAAACCATCCCTGAGAACACAGCTAAAAACTGGAGAAAAAAGACTGCTATTACTGTGTCAAAAATAGTGGGGATTCTATCTCACAAGCTGAGGTAGCTCTGTGTAGCCTGCTTTCAGCAGAGCTTCAGAAATTAGTTGAATTATAATTCACATAAAAGAGCTGAGTTGCATATTAAATGCTCAGTACCTGGAGAATGAACAGTACCAGTGAGTCTGTGGTGAGTCCTGGGGCTGTCCTGTGCCCATTTATCTTGTGGGTCCCTTCCAAATCAGGAGATTCTATGAAACAGCAATAGGAAATCACTGCAAGTAACTTAATTTTAAAATAAAAAATGCTGTCTTGAGAAAGCTGCTTTGGTTTTGTTTTTTTTAATTACTGTTCTTAAAATTGCTAATTGAAATTTTTCAATTGCTTTTGATTTTTCAGTATTTTTTGTTACTCGACTTTAGTAAAGCTACAAAATTTTACTACAGAAAACAGTAAAACTAGTAACAAGCTCTGCATTGTCTGTTTAAAAAAATAGTTAAAATATGATAAAATCCCATTTAGGCAGAACTTTTGCTGTGCTGCTTTATAGGTTTTCTAAAATGTTTGTCTGTAATGTCTAAAAATCCTTAGCATTTAGTGAAAAAATAATATTTTAGGCATTAAAAGTTGCAGATAAAAAAGGCTTGTTATTTTTATTTCATTTTTGCTGATGTGATACTGTTTCCTACTGAATTTAGAGTAAAGAAGAAAAAAATTTCCATTTCTTACAGCAACATTGGGAACAAAAATTAATCCTAGGGAAGAGTGTCTTCAGATGTAGTAGTTGGTTTGGAACTTTTGGAACCTACAGCTTAGAAATTTCAAATGGAAAAATGTCCCAGAAGTCAACCTTAAACTTGCCTTTATTTACAATACACTGAATTATTGCTAATTATTTAAAGGTAAAATCATAGCAGGACTTTTGTCATTTGATGCAGTAACTGCTGAAGAGAAATTCAGTTTTTTCAGGTACCCGTTGGTATTTCAAAGAGAGAATTCCAAGAGTCAACCAGTTAATTTGTCAATTTTAACATTTTACATTTTAAATAACTTCATTCCAGGTAAGGCCAGTGAGTACTATAAAAAATTTTGGCAAAAATTAAACTGGTAGTGTTTTTCTGCTTCTGAGGAGAGATTTCCTTTTTGGTGTTTCTTGTAAATAGATACCTGTCTTTGTAGGGCCAATGAAAACATGAGCTATAAACTAATGTACTAAGCCAGACAAAGTTTAGGCTTGAAATCAAGCATTCTTAATTTTAATTCCCATTAAGAAATGGTTGTCTCTGCTGGAAGACACCTCAAACACAAGAAGGAACAAGATGATTGCAGGAATCCTGCTGCTGCTGCTTCTTAAAGCCAGATGGGAAACAAAAATCAGGGCTGTCATTTGTTTCAGTCCAGTGGTCAGGAGTTTGCTGTTGCTCTTGCAGGTGTCCATAATGTGACAGCACTGGGTAACCTGATCACTTGGCAGAAGGTGGATTATGACTTCAATTACCACCGGATGGAATTCCCATGCAACATTAATGTCCTCATCACTTCCGAGGGCCGCTCGCTCCTGCCGGTATGGGAAGGGCTTCCAGGTGCTGCTGGGGAGCTGGAGCTGGCAGCTGCTGCTCACAGCAGGCCCTGCCAGGGACAGCTGGGACAGGAAATGTGTCTTGTGACCAGGGAGGGTGTGACACTGGCAGTAGCTGCTGCCTCCTCCCTCGTGGCCGGAAACCTGTTCATGGCAAACGCTGAGATGGAGCTTCCCTCCTCCTGCTGAGCAGGGATGGTGAGGCGGTGAAGGACCCAGGGGTGGGTAAAGCTGCACAGGTGTGCCACTCTCAAAGCCTCCCTCTGGCATGGTGTGTCCTCAGGTGATGGGCACAGATGTGGCATTGCCCCTGCAGTAGCCTGAGCTTGCAAACCTCTGCTCTGACATCCCAGCTTTGTCCGCTGAGCTTTGCTCTCCTGCTTGAATCAGGAGCCGTTCAAAATCTGAGCTGGGGAATGTTTCAAGAATTGTCTTACTTAGTTCCGGGAAATTGTGACTTCTGCTGCTTTTGAGAGTAAATTAGTCTTGGAGTAAAAACCAGTGGGATGTGGAAAGATATGAAATGTAAATTTCTCTTTCAGTCAGACTGCCAAGTCCACTTACAACCACAGATAATTCCCCCGAACATGGAAGAGTACATGAGCAGCCTCCTCACTGCAGTGCTGCCCTCTGTGCTGAACAAATTCCGAATTTACCTGAGTTTATTGAGGCTGCTGGACTACAGTATATCTGATGAGGTGACCAAGGTATGGACACTTCTTAATATGTTTTCAATGGTGTATTTGGGTAGAAAGCACCCTAGTAGGCACTTGCTGTACTTTCCCTGTCAGTGATTGTCCTTTCAGTTAATCCTGACTGTGCCTTCAAGGATTTCTAAAGTATTTACTGAATTTATTACAGATAAGAAACAGCACATGGAACCTGCTTTCTGACACTCATTTTGAAAATGGGTTCTTTTCAAAGATGAGAAGTAGCCTGGTTTTGCTCAGGCTCACTTCTGGACAGCAATGAGTTGAAACATTGAAATCTAAAGGTTATTAGAGTGTTCAGCTCCTCAAAAGCTTATCTCCTGGTGGGGATCTGTTTTGCTCCATCATTCCACGCTGTGTCGTTCCAGGCAGTAGAAGAAGACTTTGTGGAAATGCGCAAGAACAACCCCGAGAGCGTCACGGCCGATGACCTGCACAGAATGCTGCTGGTGGCCAGGTGGGTGCGGTGCCCTTGTCACCACTCAGGGCTTCCCAGCAAGCTGCAACCCGAGCTGGGCCAGACTAGCCAGATGGAACCTCCTCTGCCTTGTTCCTCTTAGTCAGGCAAAGCGTTCCCTCCCTGCTTTCATCCCATGCTCTCTCACTCCTGAGAGCAGCTGTGTTTGAGCTGTTCCTGACTGGCTCTTTGTGCTCCCCAGGTTCCTGTCGCTCAGCGCGGGGCAGACGACACTCTCCAGGGAGAGGTGGCTGAGGGCAAAGCAACTGGAGGCCCTGCGGAAGGCCAGGCTGCAGCAGCAGCAAAGTGTCAATGGCAATGAACTTTAACACCTGCTGAATGTCACCCTGAAAATTTCTCTAATCCTAGGTGGAACCCATACTAAGATTGGAATATTGTTTATACCAGTTTTTGTAGATAATTTATACCAAAAAGTTACGGATATTTACCCTTGCGGCCTGAACACGCTTAGCTCTGTTCAGCCACCTAAACATATTTCATGGAATTTTTTTGGACCCTGTTTTGTAATTGAAAATTGGTAACATTGAGCAAATTGTTTGATATTAAACTTTAATACTGAGGTTGTATAAACTTATTTCCTTTAATAAGAAGAAAATTTAAGCCAGAGCCCTTCATACAAGGCAGTGGTAGGCTCTGTTCTGGAGTACATTTGTGCTCTGATTTCTGCTTGGCTGAAGTGTGAGGATCAGAGCTCTCAGCTGGCCTGCAGCTGGAGGAGGTGCTGATTTCACTCTCTGTGCTGTTCTGTGAGCTGAGGCACATCACCCTCAGAGCAGTGATGGTATCACAGTGTGGTACCAAGCAGTGATTTGATCTAACCCATGACCAGCTCAGGTATGAAATGTATTTGCCTTCTGCTGAGAGCAGACCATGACTTCTCAAATTGCTCCAATGAGCTTTATGCTGGTACAGCTTCTTAAAAAACCCTCATTGAGTGGACAATGGGTGATACTCCTGTGCTCATACAAAACCTGTCTTTGCTTTCTACCTTGGCAGTACTGCAGGGTGTTCAAATGGTTTGGATAATGTCATTGAGGCATTAAGAATGGTCTCTGCATCCCTGATTCCTGCTGTGCAGTTTGAGCTGGTCCTCAGAGGCTGTGGTGCCCCTGATGGGACTTATAGAACTCCTTTACCAAGGGTGGTTTGAAGAGTGAAATGCTGGGAGCAATCCAGGGAGGCTGGTGGTGTGGAAACAGCCTGCAGGAACCTGTGCTGGAGCCACTTCCACATTTTGCTTTAATTAATCCTGTTCAGAACAAGATAAAAGGCTCCTGCCAAGTTTTCATTAAGCTCAGACCCCCTTTTAGTTAGTACTTTGTGCTGACTGAAATCACAGGGACAGGAACCCCCTTTTTTTACAGCACTTTCCTGTTCTAAACAAGAGGGTTTTGCTGTACAGCCAAGCTGGAGATTTTGTCTCTTCACACTAATAATGAGTACTTATTATGAGAAACATTTTTTGTGTATCCTAAACTTGAGCCAAGTTTGGTGCTGTTTCAAATCACTTAGAGCTTGTTTCTTTTTTTTTTTTTGAACACTACAAATGAATATTCATGGTTTCATCTGACTTGTGCTGCATTACTGTGAAGTGAAGCAACTGAACAAATGAGGAAGGAAATTAAGTCTCTTCAAAAGCAGCTGGGCTGGAATGCAGGGTCTGGTTGTAAGAGTGCCTCAGGGGCTGGTTTTGTGCACATTGCCATCTCCAGTATTTCACTGCCAGGCATGGGACAGTTCCCAGGCTGGAGAGGGACAGGACAAGGGGTGATGACTTCAAACTAACAGAGGGGAGATTTAGGTAAAATATAAAGAAATTCTTCCCTGTGAGGGTGGTGAGGCCCTGGCACAAGTAGCCCAGAAAAGCAGCAGCATTCAGAGAGGATAAAGAACTGAAGTCATGGCTGTGTCCCCTGCCTACCAGGGGATCATGTCTGTAACTTTGAAAGAAACCCCCAGAGCCCTGCAGTCCCACATCCCCTAACATCACATACCAAACCCATCTTTTGATTCCACTTTTTTTATTAAAATATCTCATGTATATTGCTCACATTAAAATACAGCAGTAGTTTAATTTTAAATATAGCCACAAGTATAGACAAAAAAAAAAACCAACCAAAAAACCAAACCCACATCACTTTAATAAATAAACCAAATTTGTTTATCAAAGTTTCAGGTGATAAATGATTTCAGACACAGTACAAGTCCTAAGACACAGAGCTACCCTAGCCCAGGACACGACGTTGTGGGGACACCACGTGCAGCCTATCTACAGTACAGGGACGAGGACAGAGGCACTGGGTCTGTCAGGGTGGTTGCAGTCACAAACCACAGCACAGCGAGGTCCTGCTTCACAGCAGCTTCTGGACAAAGTCCTAGACTAGAATGGCATGGCAAGGCATTCCTGGGAAGGAGGATTTCACAGATGGAATCCTTTGACACACAGAGAGAAGGGGATTTTTTTATCCAGTTCCCAGCACGAGCGGATGCTTTACCCTGCGAGGTGCAAAGCTGGAGTTGGTCACGAATTTGGTCTTGAACAGATGCTGACAGCTATGCTCTAATGCAACCCTGATCTTACAAAGCAGTGCACTGGCCTTCTGCTTTAGATGTTAGTTGGGATTTTGCAGCATTTTTCACGCTTAAAGAGAATCCTAGCACAGAGGGACACAGTGCCTGATGGGCAGGTATCTGGCTTGTCTTGCTTTACAGAGACAAAAAATTAGAGCAAATTGGCAGAGTTTGGAATTTAAAAAAAAAAAGGAATTGCTTTAACATGGGCAAGACAATTCAAAGACATTTGCTTCATTTCCCCTCACCTCAAAACAAGTGAGGAAAAAACCAATCTACAGAAGAAATCTGCACTGCAGGATTGTGGGTATTTCAGCTTTACCTATAATGAAAGTGTCCCAGGATGTCTGGAAAGAAAATGATAGCAAAGAAATCTTACTTGCTGGTTAACATACTTAAATTCAACAAAAACACATTGGTTCCCATTGTAGAGGCACAATTCATAGAGAGCTGCATCTAGAACTTCAATGAAAACAAGTAAAAATACTAGTCCAAAAATAAATAAAATGTAATTTACCGGTATTTTATTTTGCTGGTGTAGTGCAAGGTAAGTAAGGTCAGAGAAGTGCAGTATCATCTTTTGAGTATAAATACTTTCTACATAATTCAGAAGAGCTACAAAATTAGTCTCAAAAAAATAACTGTGCAACACATCTAAGACAGACAGCATGCTTATTGAATCCCAGTGTCTAAGCTACCTGTTTAAATACGGTTTATACAGGTTCTGTCTCACCTGCCTGAGGGAATTCTGAAGCTTGGTCAGAACCAAATTCATTTGCATCTCTCACTGCTTGTAAACAAGTTACCTGTTATCAATCCCAGCATCCAGTAGCAGTTCATGCCACAATAGTCCTGATGTCATTGTGTTATTTTATTAGAAGCCACAGCTACAACAACACTTCCCGAATGAGCAACTAGATCTGAATTATTCGTGTCTGGCATTGCGTAAACATTTCTCTCAGTTCTTTTTGTTTGATTTCATTTAAAGCTTCTGGTTCTGCAGGGCTCTTTTGGACCTTTGCCACAGCAAAATTAATCCCTTGAGTCAATCCTGCCTGGGTGATGTTGGCAACCTGGACCATGGAGCTGCGGATTTTCGCGAAGGGAGACACGGCCCTGCTGCCGCTGCCGTCGGCGGGGGAAGGCGTGGTGTGGAGCCCTGGCTCGTGGTTCCCAGACACAGATCCCGGGCTTCTGTGGGATTTGCTGAAGTCAGGCCCACCGACAGCCAAGAGCTGAGGATTTGGCTCAGAAGACTGAACATCCAGCTTGGATGGCCTGGAAGGAACGTCTGCAACAGCTCCAGCCTTAGGTTCCGCCTTCTTGGCCGCGCTCCTGCAGCTTTGGGTCAGCGTGCGGTGGGGCTCTCGAGAACCAGCCTCTGGCTCCTCAGCATCACACTCCTTGCTGCGGGCGTCCTGCACGAACCTCTGGCAGTACACATCCACGGGCTTGGCAAAGCACAGCGCTGCGGCTTCGGCAGCAGGCAGGGGCAGGTCGTGGCCCTCAGGCACGGCGATGCTGATGGCGGTGTCCGAGCTGCTGAGGGACTGCGAGCGGCTGCCCAGGCGCGGCGCCGAGGCGATGATGCCGCAGCTGGGCAGCACGTAGTCCGTGGGGCCCACGTTCTCCAGGGAACCCGTCAGCTGCGCGTCCTCGTCCGACTTGGAATTGCTCAGGAAGTCATCGGAGTGGAAGGAGTCGTTGTCTGAGGCTTCCGTGTCGGATTCACTCGGGGCTTTCGGATCTACCCCGGCATTCTCCAGAGTTTCCAGGCTGCTGTCTGACTTCCAAAGATTCACTTTCAAATTTGGCTTTAAGAAATTGACTTTCACTTCGGGTTTGGCAAAGCTGCCCAGCTTCCGAAGGTTGCTGATGTTGACATTGGATTTGGTTTGTTTCACCTTTTGGTTGAGGGAGGAGAACTTGCTCAGTAAATAATTCTTGCCTTGGGCCAGGGACCCCCTGTTCTGAGACCGAATGCCAATGATGTCTTCGTGAGGTTTGCTGCTCCTCCTAGAAGAGGGAGAAGATCTTTATTGTACAATCAAAGCACTGAATAGTCATTGTCTTCCAGTCTATTTCTGTAACAGAGATGAACATTTTAGTTCCTAAGTTACCCTTTCCTAACATAAATAATAAATTTAATCCTTTTTTTTTTAGATAGTAATATTGTACCCATATAAGCTAATCAAGCTCAAACCAACAAAAACAAAGGAAGGTTGGTACAGAACAGCAGCCAAACAAGGGGAACAGGCAGTTCCTGCAGACACTTCAGGTTTTGATGCAAAAGGATTTGAATTCTCCATTTTTTTAACCCTGCCTTTGTGTATGCTGTACTCAGTAGCCAGATTTAGCAAATATTCGGTCTGCAATACCTGCAAAAATGAACCAAGGTTCTTTGCTACACTTGCTACTCAGCTGGGAGAAGCAGCTGAGTTGAGAGCAAAGGTGGGATACAGAAGGTTCACATCATTCAGGTACTCACCTCTCCAGCTTCTTCTCAATAATGGGCACATCCATTCCCATTGCCTGCTTGGTGATTCTCAGCATTTCTGCAATGCACTGAAGAGTGTCTGAAATCCAAGCAGCAGCCTGTCAGACCCTTTAAAAAAACCTAAAAACCCATATTCCACAATCTAAAGAAATAGGTCTAATTTTAACATAAGTTTGTTTGGTTTTATTGCTTTTTTTTTCTTTCACCCCACAGAGCAGTTGTGCCCTACAAGTTGCATTTCTCTTTTAAAGCTTACAAAACAAACCTAAAGAATAAACTCTCCTTCAGCCCTAAATACCCAGCATTAAGAAAATCACTGCCCACACTGCCTCATTTGGGGTAGGAAGAGAAGCAATATTATTTATTCTAATCCTTGTTGACAAAACTCAGTGCTCCAGGTACGAAGTGATATTTTTTCCCTTGTTAGTGTTCAATTAATCTAGTTAAACAACAAGCAAGAACATTTCCAGACATTGATTTCACTAAAGAAATCAATTTCTTTACCTCTTTAGGAGCTAATTTTAACTTCATTTTCCAAGTTTTTGGAGCAGTAAAGACCTGGACAGGGAAATTACTCTAGTTCTAGAGAGATACTTTGCTTTAAAGCTGTTTCTGAAACTTATTTTTCTTTCTATTAAAACAGTAACATCTGAGTAGTTTTTTTGAATTGCTTTCCCACTTCTCACAGCTGGATTTTATGGGAGTAATTTCTGAAGGATAAATTTTAAGAGCAAGGGAAGAAGTGTTTTTAGAGAAACACTGACACCCTGAATACACTTTCATATCTAAAACTTTTACATAGGATACCAACCTTTTCCATCTTCTTCTGGGCTGCGAGCCACAGCCCTGAGAGTGTGGAAATACCCACTCATTTCTTTGTATTTGTAATGCAGCCTCATGCAGGAGAACTTGGGTTTGCCAAAGAGAGTAGGCTCAGGCCCTGAGAAAGAAACCAGGAGAAATCTTGAGAAATCTTTAACCAAACACTGAAAGAGATATTGCAGAGCCTGCACCTAAGGGTATGTAAAAGTGCTGACAGTCCTCTTCAGCCTAAAAGGCTTCATTGGAGCAGGACATAAACTTTAAATGAAAGATTTTCATATTAACTAAACAATAACTTACAAAAAGCAATTAGACTCTGTTTGTCTATTACAATCCAGCCTGATTGTTTATTGCAGATCACCCTTTCAAATAGAAGGAATAAAAAAGTTTTACACTTTTTACATCCTGTGGGTTTTTAGGGAATGCTCCTGCAAGGATTAAAGGGAAAGCTAATATTTCTATCAGGAGGATGTAATTGAAATTTCAAGATTTAGACCAAGTACTTCAACTCTCCAGTGCAGTGTGTAATCTATAGCATTAAATGAGGTGTGGATGCAAATGTTTCACTCTGTACCTCAGGACACAAATGAGGCCCTGTACTCTCCACAATACACAAGTGAGGGAGGCCTTTCCCCTGAACTCTTCAAAATTGCACAGACACAGTGAAAGTTACAGCCAGGAGATGATGAAATCACTGTGTGTTGTGTAATGGAGGATTAAACTCCATCAGGAGGCCACACACTCCCTTCTCTCCAACTGCTTCACCTTTTCCATGCTTCCAGGACGTCACATCTTTAATGCTTCCAGCAGAAAATGCTGGATTTAGCCTGCAGATGTTACATTCTATGGCAAATAAGTTAAATCAGCACAACAAGGTGCTTTTGTAATAGCATGGTTGCTATCAGCCCTAGAGAAATAAGTTTTACAAAGCTATGAAACTGATCTAAAGTACAGTTCTGAGCCAGTTGCTGTGTTTGGATCAAAGGAAGAGAGCACTGAATGCACAAACCTGTGACTCATTACAGAAGTTGACAAAATTGTTGCTGCCATTTGATAAATAATGAAATCTGTTTGGATGACTCTGTGGTTCTTTTAGGAGTTTGAAAGAGGGAAAATTTTAGAACCCTTCCAGTGATCAAAGCTTCCATTTCCAGCAGGAGGAAGAGCCTGGCATCTTTTATCAGCCAGAAGGGCATTTCTAGTTTGTGCCACACTTCAAGGGCTGCTGCTTCAATACCTTTATAGGATGCTTTGGTAAGTGCTCAAGCCATTGTTAAGAGCATTCAAAAAAACCCACAGAGTGACTGTTTTCTTACCTATTTCTATTTTTTCCAGAGCTTCAAGACTTAACCTTTGGTACTGATTCACTTTGTCAATTTCATCATCGTAACTAGAAAAAAGAAACAGAATTTAGTGCTTCCCACTAATCTAAATCAAAGCTACTGAAATAAACTACACATAGTAAGGGAAAGTGGTAACTTACTAGGCCACATAGTAGGCAGAATTTGAAAGTAAAAGCAGCACATCCACATCCCTATGAGTGGCATCGATGAGACTGAAGGGAAGAAAAATAAATTCAGGGTAGAGGTTTTATTTTCAGAGCTGTAGCCCATGCCCTGTGTGTTCTGGGGACACCCCATAAGAACTGAACACAAGTTACAAGAAGTTCTATGACCATCAAATGGATGCATGTAAGCAACACTCCCTCTCAAACCTGAAGTTAGCTAACAGCTCAAATACATCAGCAGAAGGTTCCAAAAATAAATAGAAAGCCCACAAGCTATTAAAAATGCTACCAGAGAAATGGAAAAATACCTCAGACTCAGTGAGGATGATGAGTCTGTGCCCTGAATAGCTGTCATAACAACCTGTTCTGCTATTTTTAGATGCTGAAGTTTAACCTGCAGGAGATCTAACCACTGTTTTTCTCTTGCAAGCTCCTGAACTCTGAACTTGATAAGGAGTCAAGTTCAGAGTTCATGCCCATTACTTTCCATGCACAGAAATCCAGACTATCCAACTGCTGACTCATTCCCCAAGGATTCAATCTGATCACTCAAGTTACACTTTCCCTATAAAGCAATAAGGAACAACAGCTCCTCAAGCACTCCCTTTTGACCAGCCTTAGTTCTACAAGTTCTCTTCATGGCACCTGCCACATTTTGGCAATATTAACCAAAGGCATCCATTTCCAGACCATGTCTCAAAGGTAATTCCAGCCTGCACCATTTTTATGGCACTTTGGGAAAGGCACATGTTTAGAGGACTTTACCCTTTACCACTACAAGTATTCAAACCCTTCAAGCACTCCTGTCTTTCTACAGAACTGTCCAACTGATTTCTGTTCACACATCAGCTATCAAAACCTTTTAACATCAGTAATAATTAATCAATTTTAACTTTCTTCTACAAACCTTGGATCACAGTCAATGAGTGCCCAGCCTCCATGGAATTTCTCATCATCTGGCAGCAGCAGTTTCATGTAGCTCTGCAGCAGCTGGCTGATCAATTCCTGGTGGCTCCTCAGGTTCTCCTTGTGCAGGGCTTCGTGCTCCTTCTCTTTTGTAAATATGGAGTACAGGTCCTCTGTCACAGGGATACCCTGCATCAAATCTAAATAAACCCCAGAAAATATCAAGCAAGAAACAGTTAAAAGTGATACATGGCAAGAGTTTGTAAATTCCTTCCAAATGCTGCATTTTAATGATTTTAGTGCTACCATTTTAATGGTAGTCTTTCTGAAGAGAATGTTGCCTGTAACTGAAAATTCAGAAAGTATAACCCTACTTTCAGTGAAAAACAAGAGTTCCTCATTATTTTAAGAGATACTTGCTACAAAAACTTAATTTTGTCTTAAAATAAAAGAGATGCCACAAGGCATTTAATGCTAAAATGAAGTTGGGGCAAAGTCTCCAATGAGTCTCAGTGCATGCAATCCCTCTGAATTGAGTGTTGTTTAAATTCCAAAGTGAGTGAGAGAATTCCTTATAGTGCCCATACAGACACGTACCCACTCATGGTGCTTTTAAACAACAGGATAAAAAAAAAAATCAATCAGAAGATGAAACCAATATGATTTAATAATCTTTTGTAAATCCCACAGAGCTCAGCTTGGTTGAAATTGTGCTCTTACCTATGACTGCTTGCCTGTAAGCATCCCTGAAACGATTCAGGTAGTATCTGTTTGCAGAGTTCACTCCATCCTTCATCACCCCTGCCAGCTTTCTTTCACCAGTCCTTGTGAAGTCACCCTGTCACACACAACATGCAAATCATGCACACCTCAAACTTTGGAGCAGCAGGCTCAGCTCAAAGGATTTGCCACTCTGAAACTCAAAACTGAATAGAGCAACTCAAGAATTATCTTCAAGTAAAGATTTCATATAGAAGTTGAAAATATTGATTTTTTCCAAGAGCATCTTCTGGCATTGACTCTGCAGAGAATCCTGTGTTTTTGACAGACTTACAATTTCAGTTGGAAATTACAATAGAAAACAAATCTGGACATATAAGGCAGCTAACATTGAAGCAGGACTTTCAATACATCAATCACTGTGATGCTTCAATACCTCCAAAAGAAAAAAAAAAACCCTTTACTTTTTAGCCTTTAATGTAGAAGGAACACTATTGGAACAATAGAGAAGACTGAAGCTTACTGAAAAATGGTTTTCATCTCACTGCTTTTGCTACCAAAACAAGACAAACATAATATACTGGGGGAAAGTAGCACATTTCCTCAGAACCTCAGAAACAAAAGAAAGTTTCTAGGCCATGGAAGGCTTAGAATTTGAATAAAAAGCTGTTTTGGTAGTTACACTTCATTAGAGGATTCTATTTTCAGAGACACTCTGAACACTGGCACAGAGCATTTCTAAAAGCCACATCAACTCCTATGAAGAATATTTCAAGTGTGTTTCACTTCCAAATTAAAAGAAATACCACAATCAAAATTTATTAATTTAATCCGTGAACCTCAACAGTGAGTGAAGAAATCTTCCAGCAGAAGGCCTGAAAATTTAGATCTATAAATTGAGGTCTGCATTTCAGATTTGAAGTTTAATATACTCAATAAAAACAAGCATGCCAGGCTGTTTTTTAAAATTCTTTTTAAATATTAGTGCAATCAACTAATCAAAGCTTAGTAGAGATATTTAAAGAGAGATTTAAGTGTTAAGCGTTTCCACCATCATTTTTCTTATGCCAAATGCAAATACTACTAAGATTTGTTCCACCAGTTACACACAGCAAATACCTCAAATTCTATGACTTTTCAGAGCAGTAGAAGAACAGAGCAAGGAGTTTCACGCTTGATCTTGGCAGACAGAGTGCATTACAGCTAATTAAGAAGAGTCTTTAGAAAATATAGCCAATTAACATCATCCTACTACCTACACAGTCCAATCTCCAGAACTTTAGGGTATTTTTTAAGTATTGTAACTGAAGTTACAATATAGAAGTGCTATAACCATGATAAAACATAAGTGGATGTAATAATTAATATATCTCTCCAACTCTTGGCTCTGCTGTGCTCTGTCCCAGACGTGAAGAGAATGCAGTAAAGTGCAGGGAGCACTGTGCTCTTCTCCCATTCACACCCAGTGTGACACAAAACCCTCTTCCACTGCAAAGCCTCATCTCACCAGAACAAAACCACTTGGTGAACTTCTAAATATCCCATGTTTTTCCAGTGCACAGCAGCCCTGTAACCCAAGACACCCCTGAGGGCAGGGGAGGCTCCCCCCTTACCTTCAAGGCGGCCGTGCCCGCGTACTGCCGGCTGATGGCATCGCCGTTGTTGGCCCACATGATCTGGTAGATCCTGTTGCATTTCACTGGCAGAGGCTGCTCTGGGGGCATCACACCCAGTTTTTTGAGCTGCAATTTGACATATGTGTTAATTCAGTGCCCAAAGTAAAAGTTATTCTCAGTATCAGAGCTTGGTGAAGTAAATGGAAGTGCTTGCCAAGCGTTTAATTGGTAGATTTTGTGTGATGGGGGAAAGGGAGCCATTGTGCTGATTTGTCAGATTAAATTAATGAATTGGTGTGGTTTATTGCTAAACATCGTATCACTGGAGGCAGAGTCACATTAATTATGGATGTTAAGTCAATCATCAAAAAAATTAGCTGAAGGCAAACAAGTTCCTGTAGATTCTCAAGATACAGGAAATTTTTGCAATAGAGCGCCATCAAAAAACCAGACATCGCAATTTTAAAATAAACAAGTTAGTATGTCTTCTATTGCAAAGGCATTCATGACCTCAAGGGTCTGAAAACAAAGAAAAATAACTTGTTCTGTTGGTTTATTATTAGTGCTTGTACATTTTGGACAGTTACTGTTTGTCACTGATATTAGAGTAAGATATTGCCCTCTTAGAACACCCAGTCCTTCAGTTTTCCCCAGATAAGCCTTGGGTACAGCACCAATGTCAGGCTTTGACACACACTGACTGGGCAGACATACATAACTGCAATGCAGTTATCCCTAAATGATAGGGATAACTTGGAATAAATCATAGGAAAACTTCAATTTACAACAGAAACCAAATGCTCAAGCACTCTTTACAAGTTAGCTGAAAATTAACACAAAGCTGCTCATTAACTTTGAAAGCCCTATCAAGTTTCCAGATGAGAGAAAGCAGATCCAGTGGCTCCAAGGAGGAGAAGTGTGAGGTGCATGTAACCCTCAGTCCTTCACTCCAAGGCACTGACCCTGCAATGCTCAGGGCATTTCTCAGTCATGAGTTGATTCCCAAGTACTTCAGCTCCAGGATGAGAATGATGCAGCACATCACAAGCTCACACTACAGCAATGATTAGTGCAGCTTCTATGCAACAATCTCTAACACTCTTGTTTTTGAAAGAACTGCCTTGGAACTCAAGAGTTACCCTGGATAGAAATCCTATTCTAAAATAATGACTGTGGGATTGCTGATCCCTCCCCTGGTCCTCTGTATTCCTGTGTCAGGAGTTCATAACAACAAAGAGGAGCTGCCAGGTAAAATGGCCAGATCCATTCACTTTTCACCCTAATGAAGGACCCACTTCATCCTTTCTCCTGCACTTGAACCATAATCAGGTTTGCTGATTTTGGGCTGTGACTGGAGCTTTGATGTTTCAGCTACAGGACAGTAAGTCTGCATTAGGTCTGTAGCAGTACTGTGGCACTGAAGTCTTCACAAGGGAAGAGAGTCACCACTGAGCCTCCAGAAAGCAAGTGAGGGCCAGAGCAGAGAGGAAAACTAAAGGAAAAGTACTCTCAGTCTGCTTGGAAACCCCTCTCTGTACAGGGAGAACTATTCCACAGCACAACACTCCCAGCCACCAGGGTTATTTACATCATGAATTAATTATTCCTCTACACACAGAAGGGACAGTTTATCTCCCTACTTGCTGCATCACAGTATTTCACTTCAAAGCACCTAAAATAGCATCCAGTTTGTTAGCTTTTGGTCCTTTAACATCATTTCGCTGAGGGACTTGGAGGGAGAAGGTGTCTTGTTTCTAAACTCTCTATTCCTACATAACTTAAACTGAAATTACTAAACCCATAAAAGACAATCCTCTCCAATTTGTGGGCAGTCAGTCCTTTCTGAAAGAGGACAGAAGGAAGCATCACTGTTCTATAATGATTTCAAATTCTGCATTTGTACATATTATTCCTCTCAGCTTCATGGCTCTTCAAGTATTTTGCAAGGATTTTTTTGCAGAGGTCAGTTCAACACTTTTGAAACACCCAGATTTCTCTGTGAACAACAATTAAGGTGTGAGGCACTCAGTACTTGAGAGAGCCCCTCATTTTTACGTGCCTGCTGCTCCATGACCACTCTGGCAATGGCAGCCTGCACAACGTTGGTCCGATCCAGGCAGTCCATGCAGTTAACCCGGAAAATTCCCTCCTGCTTACAGATCACTCCAGCCTGGTCAACCCTTTCAACAGGAAGAGAACAAAAGCACACTGAGACACTTAAAATCCAGTGTAATTCATCAGCTTCTATAAACAGTAGAACATTTTACACATGGAGCACTATTTATGGTTGCACTCATGCCCCACACTGAATTAACTCCTCTTGTTCCAACTTATTCCACTCTTTAATGTGGGCTGGATATCAGACATAAATCCTACTGAGGCCACAAACTTGAGATGCAATCAGATGCTGAATTCAACTCATGCATACATAATACAAAAGCTTTCAAGAGCAAAGGCATTTAATTTCCAGAACAGAGAAGCCAGTGATAGTGACAGCAATACAGAACAACATAGAGCAATTGATTGAGGCTGCAGCCACACTTGTTACCCAAATGTATGAACTTTAATCAGTTCAAACTAAAGGTCAAACATGTCTGCTTGCTGTCAGCAGAAAGGCTGCAATTCTAGGGTTTGTGGGTCAAATACAGAGTGTTTCACATTAAATGTGAGTGGCCCTAGAAGTGTGAAATGCAGTAAACCTCGGGCAGGAAACAGCACCTGAGAATTTTTGCTGTTACATGCGTAGAACACCAACACTTCAGAGGACAAAAACTCTGACAAACAAGCTGGATACCAAAAGAGAAATAGAAAACACACTGGTTTGGAGAAAATGAAGGCCTCTGAATATCTACTTTTCATTGGTGTTTTCCTCTACAAATGTTCCCTACTATTCTAAAAACAGTGAAGTACCTACCAGCACCACTTCATGTCAAGAATAATATCATGAATGGCATCAGTCAGTGTTTGAACATTTTCAAACTTCATTCCTCGGCTGAAACACAGAATTTCACAAAAGTTAGTTTGAACTAGAGCAGTGACTTTACTTAACAACTTTATCTTATTTGTAATGTTAACTAAGATGGTGTTCTGGCTAAATTAGAGTATTCCCTCCTGCAATGAGCTTTAAACAGGAGCCAATATTCAGAACTGTTTTGCAGTACAGTTCATCATCCAAATCCAAGGCAAGAGGTTAGAAGATCATCAAATTCTCAAGACCTCTCATTTTTTAATGCTGCTTCCATTAGGAAGAATAAGTGTGCAGCTATTCAGGCATGTGCAACATTCTGTTCTCATTTTAGTCTCAAGAAAAGCAACTGCTGTAGATTTGGAACTGGGATGGTGAGGCCTGCTTTGCCAGTGATTGTACAGAGAAAACCACCTATAGACACATCACCTCCTCCTCCCCCTACCCCATCTGGGTATTTTTCAGGATTGTTCTCAATTCACTCCTTTCCTGTGCAGAAACAGTCCTGGGCACTACAGCTGTTCATAGGGGAAAAGTGAATGAAGGAAAATGAAAATTCCTCTAAACAAAAGATTAATAACCAAATCAATCCAGGGTGCCAACAGTGTTCTGAGGGGGGTTTCCCTTCCCACCACCCCCTCTGACAGAATCTACTAATGCCATACTCAGCCAGTAATGCTCTCCCAGGCCAGCTGCAATCCCTAGATTAAGTTTGGAAGTGAAGATTAAACCAGTTTAGACCCCACACAAATGCAGGCTGCCTGAGGGGAGCAGGAGGAATACATGGCTGTGACAGATGACATGCTTGGGCATGTGAGCTCTGCTCCAGAGCATGGCAGCATCAGAGGGCAGTCATGAAAACAGCAACTACTCACACTGGATTAAGACAAACCCCATGTGTTTTATATTGAAATAACAGCATCAGGGTCCTGAAAGAACCCATCATGTTTTTATAGAAACAAACCAGAGAAACAGAAGTAGAGAATTAAAAGCAAAATGCTACATAGCTTGAAAAAGCAGTTCAGCCACAGCTTTACATTCATGGCATGTGTAAGGAAACTCTTCAAATGTGTGACAATTAAGGTCTGCCCAACAAGAAACTGCATATTTAACAGGTCAGTGGTTTGGGTAACAGCAATGCTTGGTTACCCAAACTTGAAGTTTTACAGTGCTTTAGTTTAAAAGCTGTATTCTTGTTTAAAAGAACAGTGTTTCATGCAGAAGTGGAAATAGTAATGAGTTTTCTCCTCCTTTTCACTCGCCTTTCATGCCAATAAAAAAGATGCAAAGTGACATTTTTAAAAGGTTTCTTACCAGTGCTCATGGAAGTCAAATGAAACATAAGTCAGATTTGCATTGTTGTAGAGAAGAACTTGTTTAAGGTAAGCATCTCCAATAATCTTCTCTCTGCCTGTCTGATCCACCAAGTTAACTATAACCTGTTCAAAAGTTTAATTATTTAACACTCATCATCTGCTACACAACTTGCTTAGATTTACACCACACAGTAACAAATAGCTCAAGAGTTAAAGACTTGTAGCAATCAAGTTACAATCTTTGATAGATTGTACCTAAGACAAATAAGCTCCAACAGTTCCCTGTCTACACAGATTTAAAAACAGGTAAGTTCTGAATGCATAGGACAGGTACACAGAAATAGGGTTTACACATTTCTATAAGTTATGCCTGGGTTTTACTTACAAGGATAATTGAAAAACCTAAAGCAAAATTCTATTTATGTACCAACCTTCCAATTGTCAACAAGCTTCTAAAAAAACCCACAACACATCACCAAGAAAAACAACCTAAAAACATTAACCTTCAGCCCCTGCACTTTCATGAGATTATTATTCTGTCATGTAGCACTCACCTGCTTTTTGTAATTCTTCAGCTGTTCTTCAAAGTGTGCACGAAAACAGGGCACGGTTTCATTTTCACCTACAAGGCAGAGCAGAGTTAGACAGAAACAGCCTGTTCAGCAATAAATCCTGTTTGATGTATTAAATCATGCCCAAATTTGTACTCTAAAAAACCAAGATACCTTAGCTTAAAGATAATCACATTGTACAAAATTACTTTTAAAGGTCTTTCATTTATTTGCTCAGCTTCAACATTGCTGTTATGGTCTAGTGTACAGCAAACACGTTCTTGAATTTTGCTGCATTTTGCTTTTTGTGCAGAGGAGATGGGACAAAAATTTAACTTTTAATAAACCTGCTTCATCCTTCTATGTGCACCACATCTCTTCTAAAAGAAGAGTTGCAGGGGACTCAGATTTTAAGGTTTTTCACCCAGATACTCACTCTTGTCCAGCCGGGGCCGTGGGTTGTATCTGTATCCAACTTGGCTCCAGAAAACAGGCACAGAGCCTCGTGTTTGGATATAGGAAAGGGTGTGATTATGGACATGGATCAGTTGCTCTGTCTCAACATAATTTGCCACGTTTCCATTTTTATCAACACCTCTCCGCTTATACCTCATTCCTAGGGGGAATAAGAATGGTCAGGTCATATTGAAGTATTTGCCTTAAACATTAATAATTTATGTTGCTGCTTTTGACAATGCTAACCCAAGACAACAGTTCCTGCCCAAATCTATGATCAATGGTACAAGTCACTCCTATCCTAGCTTATTCCTCAGAAGTCATTTTGACTACATGGGTAACTGGGTACTACTCTGAAACCATCAAGTATTTACTCCAAGTTGTTCTGACAAACCATTTTCCTTGGAACTGAATTAAATGCATCCAAGTGAGCTGTGGTACAAAGGTACAGTCATATAAGATCAACAGTTTTTTTTCTGGTTTTTTTTTACATGTTAAAAATCCAGCTGTGTAAGAAAGGAGTTGGAAACATTGGAAAGTGTCTTCATAAAAATCAGATAGACTGAAAAGCCTGGAGTTGAACAGGATTTATTAAGCTGTAAAGTGATTCAGTCTTTCTTTCTGAGATCCCAAGGGCAGGGAATATTTTCTGTTTGCCTTGCTACTCTAAATCAAATAAGGTACAAGACCAGAGCATGGTCACATTTCACACCTTGCCCCTCACAAACATCTCCTGGGACACAGGCATGCACACACATGGTTTTTCAAGCCTCTTCAGCTGCTGCCAAAGCCTTCAAAGGGCTCTGAAAATTCAACTCCCACCCAAGCCTACCAAAACATATCAGCACAGAGTTACAAGCAAGGTCCTAATCAGGGAGACCTCAGCAGAAAATGGAACTCTGCCTCAGGAATGTGACCTCCAGGGATGCATCCAGCGCTGCTGAGCAGACCAGAAGCTCTCTCAGCAGCCAGCCCAGGTGCCAGCCGTACAGTGCTGGAGGCGCTGCAGCCTCTCCTCTCCTCCTCCCAGCAGGGAAGGCTGCAGAGCAGACTCTGGCAGGGGCTGGCCCTCAGCAGAGCAGCTCAGCAGCGTTTTCCCTGGTTTTTTCCCTGTTTTCCCAGCCCAGTTTGAGCAGTGCCTCCCCCAGCACCCAGCTGTGCCTGCCCACCCGCCCTGTGGCGGCTGCGGCGCGAGATCAGCGCCACCAGGAACGCGGGGTGAACGTCGTCCACACACGAGGGCTCCTGAGGAGGGCTCTCAGGGCTGCTCTTGTCATCATCTGAGGATTCACTGTAGTTGACTACAAGTTCTTCGATTTGCACAAAGCCTTGAATGATGGGGATGATCCAGAAGTCCACTTCAGCATTCTGGAGGTTACAAAAAACATTTACTTTCCTGCTGGTCCAACATTATCTACAATTATTTCTGCCATTTCTCATGTTTATAAAACAGATGCTTCACATGCTTTTCATGCTTTAATTTTTTGCCATATCCTTATTTCTGTAAGAGATACCACCATTTTTTCTCCATCAGTCACAGGGCTTTTAAATCAGGAGGAAGAAAGAAAGCAATTTTTTTGTCCTGGTTTCTGCTTCAAGGCAGTTTTAAAACCTCTGTGTGGACACATACTGCATCACATTTATACAGGAAGGCAGATGTTAGCCTGTTTTCAGTAACACATAACAGTATAAAGCTTCATATGGGCCAATTTAGTCCTCAAGACAACTGGTTCATGGCTCTGCACCCTAAACCATTGATTTCTTAAATACTGAGATCCAAATTCCCCATTAACTCAAGGTTATCCATCTATATCTTATAACATGAAAAATACAACTCATTAAATCTTCTGCATTACACACAGCTTTGCACAGAGGACGTAGGTTTACCCTGTTGTGACTCCATAAGCATTTGTTCATGTACAATTATCAGTGAAAGAGGAGCAGGGCATAAGGCAAGATGTCTGCTGCCATCCCTAAAGGAAATTAGACTCGGCCTAAACTGGCATACAGAAGTTAGCAACTTAGTCCTTGATCTATGATGTTAATTTAAAATGATGGAAGGTCATATACTGAAGAAAGAGTGGTGATTTGCTGCTTCTTTATGTGCTCATTAGCCAGGAAAATGTTTTATTTACTTGGAACAGATGTTCTACACTGCTTTTACACTGATCAGCTACTGTGCTTGAGGAGATAAAACACTATCCACTATGGAGGACCAAAGTCTTTATCTCAGGGAAACTTTGGAATTCAAAGGTTATTTCTTTTCTAGCTCCTCCCTATTATCAAGTTCAGCTCTGTTCAGGGATTATCCATTTCACATAAAAATATAACTCAAATTTACCTTCAAAAATCAGCACAAACACATCACACCAAGTTATTCCACAGTGCTTTATTGTAGTAAATGTTCTAATTCAGCTGAAGTTCCCTCCTTAGCAATGATCACAGGCTGGCTGGGGGAAGAAGGCAGTGCCAGCTGCTCAGCTGCAGAAGGCACAGCCCTGATCCTGACCTGTCTGCCAAGCAGGTTTGTAATCAAACACCCACGAGGCCTTAAGCAAACATTTCAACTAAAAAGAACTAAAGAATGGTTCTCATAATACACTTTACAAATAAGACTCACATCAATGCTGATGAGATCCTCAATCATGTGCTTGTTCCAAAAGAATCTGTCATCCACCTGTTTAGAAGACAAAAGGGCAGTTTTTGCAGTATTACAAGTTAGGTTTGGCAATATCCATCAGCTCATTCACTACACCTGCACAGTGCCTTTAATCAAACACTTCAGGTCAGGTCATGCTGCTGCAGATTTTTGTTTCCTTGCAGCTGAGCTGGTTACAGGACAAGGTGCTCAGCTGCTGTGCATTGGGACCTCAACCATTGCTGGACAGCTGATCCCCCAGGTGGAAGGAGGAAACAAACACAAAGCACTCACTTTTCTCCACAGGGGTAGGTTGGTTTTCTCACACGCGCTCTGCCTCTGCACAGAATTTGTCAGGTCATAGCTCAGGCTGTAGTAAAAGGAGTCTGAATCCATGAACATCTTGAACAACTCCTCCAGTAATCTCTTCTCCAGTCTCTCTTTCTCTTTGCTTTCTCTAATCTGAGAGGAAAAAAAATGGCTCTCATGTCTCTGTGTGTGAAAAAGACTCCAGTCATATTTTCCACCTCTAACTTTGGAGGACAAACACTTTCCCAGTAATGAGCAGGACCTTAAAAGTCCCAGCAGAGATAAACACAAGAGACACAGCCACAGAAATATCATTCTAATTTTAAAAACTATTGTTTTGACTTCCTAATCTGAGCCATTGTTGTGTTAAAAGCAGTTAGATGAGATTGGATGGTGTCCTCTAAGGAACCAGGCAACAAATTTTGTGTCCAATTCTGTATTATAAGAGGTATTTATGCAAAGCAATTTCTGGATGTTTGGAACCTCACTAGAAGCTAATCCTAGTAAAAAAGAACTCTATTAGCAATTCTGCCAAAATTATGTAATTACAAAATGAAAAAAAAAACCCAAACCAGAAGAGCTGCAGCTAAATAATCAAAAAAAAAATTAAACTGGGCATCAAGACAGTAGTTCCACATTCTGCAGTTTTTTTAAGGTCTTTGTATTCCATTTGATCATCCATCAAAACTTTTGAATTATAAACTCAACATTTTGGAACAAAGAAAAAAAAAGGAAACAGTAGAAAACTTTACCTTCTTTTTATTTGGAGCAGACACATTAGATTTAATTTGAGTAAGAGTCTTCAGCAGGAATTTTGTGTCATCTGGGGACTGTGTTATCTTCTCTGGCTTGTTTATCCCAAAATGGTGCTTTTTACAAAGCTAAAATAATGACATTGAATTAAAGCCAACATTTAAATACTCTTTAAAAAGTTCAAAGAAAACTGAAAATCTACAAAAGCAAGATTTTGATGTGCACAAACCTAGGGGAGGCACTGAAATAGAGGGGGAACACACGGATTTCCATCTATAGCCTAATTCTCACTCTTCTATGAAAGAAAGGCATTTTCTCCTGTGATTGTGAGAATCTCTGCCTCAATTTGACAAGACTTGAGTACCCAGACCCACCCCAACTTCCACCCAAATTAAATTAGCACTACTCATTTTTATCTTTGTTCCTTTATCCATTCTCTTTTGGGAAAAAAAAAAATGCAACATTTTAAGTAAGGATTTCCCTTCAAGCCGAATTATAGCCGAATTAAGATTTCAAAATGGGATGAAAGCAAGAGAATCCATTAAAAATTTTCTTTCTCTTGGGTCAGTAAATCATATTCTTGTGTGGTATTCCCAATGATCTTTATAAAATTTAGGTATCATTTTGCTGCAATTTCCCTCCCCAGCAGAGCCTGTGATTTCTGTTTAAAAAATACCAAAAAACAGTATGTGAAAAAGCACAAAATATTCAAGATGTTTGCTTATACCAGGAAAAAGAGATGAGAGGCATTTGACTTTTATTTCACTGAAGCAGGAGAGGGATAGTCCGAGTTCCTTGAGGATGGCCATACCTCCAATTCCAGATCCTGAGGTTCTGTCTCAGAAAGTGGAATCACTGCAATCTTTGTTATTTTGCAAACCTCGTGATCTCCTGGAAGTTTGCCAATCAAGGCTTTCTGACGAATTAAAAGCAGCCACCATGGTAAATCTGGGGAAAAAAATAGATTAGTAGATGCTTTCATTTGTCCTGTCAGGAATTTATTTTGATTAGAGTGCCAGAAACCATTGGAATAGAGGAATCCAGTGAATGATGATTTGTTATTGTTGTGTTGTGTTATTATGCATTGCAATAAAATAAAATAAAACTAAGGAAAAAAGCCCTTAAAAATATTTATTCAGTCTCTAATACAATAAAGAGATAAACTGTTTCACAGACTTATATTGAAGTTATCCCTGCTTCACATACAGCAATTAACAATCTCTAGGATGATGCACATTCCCACTAATGGCAGCACAACTGGAGAACAGCTGGAGCTCAAACAGCAGGTTAAGAATTTCCCTTTGTACCTGTGTCATGTATCAAACAGCAAACAAGACAGACACAGGACACACCTGATTACAAGATTCATGAGTGAAGAAATCTGATGAGCAAACATGGACTGCACCATAAAGCAGTTCACACCTGTTTAAAGGTTCATGGCATCATTCCTGAAGAGCATTAAGTGGTGCAGAAATTAGTGAGATAAAAATTAATGAAGATATTGGTGACATATTGTAACATTCCATGCACACATCCAGCCAACAGCACTTGCAGCTATAGCACCCACACTTTAATGAGACAGGGAAACAGAGCTGAAGAGTGTCTGGACATTCCCAGATTTCAATCCCTTGGCTAGAGCAGGAATTGTATGCTGGGCTTTAGGAGTCAAAAGCAGAAGTTCTGTTAAGGGAGATGGAAAAGGCAGAGAAAGTCCTAGAGACAAATATATACACTCACTACTTCTCCCAGCTGAGAAGCAGCCAACTGAGTTCAACTGAAAAGGTGATATAAAGACATAAAAAGCCTGCTGTGATAGACTTAAATATGCTCCCACACTTGTGATGGCAGAATTTGTCATGTATTATGCCTCTGAATACGATACACAGCCTTTGAAAAGCCTAGTTAGCAGCTCTACAGCAAATACAAACTCTGTTCTCCTTGCTCAGTAAATTCTAAACAGTATTTTATGCTCTGAATGCTTAAGAAAAACACAGAAACCCCCAGCAGTTTCTTTTATCTAAAGAACAGGAATAGTCATTGCCAACAGACAACTGTGTGCTGTGACACTCCACTCCTCCCTTTGATTCTGCATTATGGCCTTTCAAAAAGAGATGATTTCTGTTCAGTATTAAGAAGCCTTTAAGAATTTTAGATCCTCATAACTACAGACCTGCAGTGAGAGCCAGAGGGTGCCTCCCAGAAAGGCAGGAGGGGAAGGGCAGTGAGGACACATGGCCCTGTAAAGGGAGGCCTGAGCACTGCAGCAGAATCCTGATCCCTGCAGGCTCAGAGGCACCTCGGGTCAGGAGGGATCTCAGGGGGCCACCCTGACCCAGCAGAGCCAGCCCTGAGGCTGCAGCAGGTCCCTCCAAGCTGTCACACAAGCACAGTCTCCTAGAACTGGCCAAAGGAGATCAAATCAGGAGAGGAGAGTGACAGCAAATGCCACTTAGTGCTCCTCACTGAGCAGCAGGTGCAGGTGTAGGGAACAGGCCTTGGAGAACACCTGCCCTTGCCCCCAGCATCCCAGCCAGCAGCCATGGGGAAAAGGAAAACAACAGATTCTGGGCAACTGCAAGAAGACCAATGAACAGCTCAAAAAAAAATCCTTCTGCAAAGGAGAAATTGAAATGCTGCCAAACCCACCAGCAACACAAAGACGCCCATCAGTTCACCTGAAAAGATCTGCCCTTTCTATGTTGATTTCTAGTAGGCAAACCCAGCAGTCTCTGAAAAGCCAGGGCAATCCAACCTTTTACAACTGGGCATCCAGCCAGGTATTCCTGCTGGGCAGTCCCATAACCTCATCCATTCCCACCTGCACAAGGCTGGCCACACAATTTACTCCTAGGACATCACCAGTGTATGTCAACAAACAAAACAGATGCTCTTCTAAGAAAGGCAACCACCTAGAGCTCCAGTGAATTAATCAGTAGGGTTCTGATGGAGATTAGTGTAAGGTAAAGGCATGTCTGAGCAAATATACCATAGTTAAAAACTGGAAAAGGAAAAATATCTGCCCAGTCTTCCCCCTGGTAGCTGTAAACAAGAATTCAATACAGATAAGTAAGTTGAGTATCCTTTTGTCATTTTTAAAAATGCACTGAAATGTCATCTTGGTGTAGATTGCAAAAGTCTTTGTATTATAGCCAGAGCCACAGAACATTGAAAGAAAGCAGGAATTCCCCAGCAGATCAAAAGCAAACAGTCAGGAAGCAATTATGCAGATAAAGTATGCCCTGAAGAAAAAGCTTCAACAATAGCCATAAAAGCAGTATATTATAATAGCCAGCAATATCTAAATAACTGAATCCCTAAATACAGAGAATGTGCTTCTGCAGTCAGAAGGAAAAAAGCAGTTCCACAGATCAGTTATTGCCTGCTCAGAGTGTGAGGTGTGGTGTGAAGTGCAGAACAGGACAGCTGCCTGCCACTCCAGAAAAGTGCACCTTCCAAGTCATCTCTCAGGATATTATGTTCATTTTTAGTGTTTTATGAACTGTGGCAGAGCAGATGGCAACAACTAGTTTAAAGTATTGCATCCAAAGGAAGCTATTACCTCTTATTCTTCACTAAAATGGAAATTTACTCCTCTGTTGTTTCAACACTGTCAGCACAACACTGCTGTTTTTCTCCAACACTTCCCCAACAATCTAGCATTTACTTTCCCCCAAAAGCTTTTGCAGTAATTTCTCAAAAACTATACATGGGTTTACTGCAAATGCTGATTTCTGCAAGTATTTTGATTTTACCGAGAAATTCTACACTACCAATTTCATACTTTTTGTTACTTGAACAATTTTTAAATTGCCTGCATGCAAAAAGAATGCTTTGGGTTGTTGACTGTATGAAATTCAGTTATATCTCAATGAAGAGATTGAACATGCTGAGCAGCCTGTAGTTTCTATCAAGATTCACAGGCATGCTAACAAAAAGAAAGCTGAGGATAAGGAAGGAAGAACTCCCACTTCCCTCCTGTTTACAGAGTCTGTGGACTCTTGCCAGCAGCATTTAACCTGGGTCTTAATTAACCAGCACTAGAAGAGCACTCCAAATGAATCCAAGTACAGGAGGTTCAGAGGTACAACTGGCCCCCTCATGTCAAAAACTGGTTGGAGAATTAAAAAAATAAACCATGTAATATTGGCTAGCTGGTTTCTATGACACAGCTTCCCTGTCACAGCAGCTTCCTACAAATTCTTCTGTATGAGGCAAGCAATAAAACCAGCAAGATTAGGAGTAAATTAAAACCCATCCCTAGTTACAGCTCACTGCCAAGGGTATTCCAATGCTGCATTACAGACAGCCCATGACTGATCACAGGGACAGCCCAAGGTCATCTCAGACAATTCCAGCATTCCTGCAATAAGCAAATCTTTCAAGAACACGTGAGGCTCTATGTCCAAGACATTCAAGTGCATTCAGGCTTTGTGGCAGCTCTGGAGCTCACTGGCAGCAACTCTAATACTTGAAAAGGCATTTGAAGTTTCCAGCACTTGTGTGTTGAGGATTTTTAAAACCTCTTTTCAACAATAGCTGGTAACAAGGCTCTGAGCAGGACAAATTCACCAAATGAGCTTCAAATTAAGTTTTCTGATCCTCGTACCCTGGGGGCAGAGGAGAAGAAATCAGAGCAGCAAGTCCTCCTGCTGCAGGTCAGGCATTTCACCCAGCTCCTGCAGCACAGCTCTCCTACAGAGCCTGGACAGAACAGTCCAGCAAGGTTAAATATTTATACAACTTGTGCTGATAAAGTTTCCAGGTGACAAAGATTGATACAAGAATAAGTAATGAAGATGGGTTACTGTTACAGACTGCTAGATGATTCAGCCTGAGGATAACATCAAGCTACACTTGAATATGATCAAGTAGGAGTTCACTGAAAATAGAAGGTTTGAGCAGATGTATGTAAGACACCTCAGCCAGCCCTCTTGTTGTGACTGCAGCCTGAGGGATGACACTCATCAGGAAATGGAAGCAAACTCAAGGAGTTCTCAAAAGAAAAATGAGGATGAACAGGCTATCTTTCTTCAGACATTTAATAGCAGAAAACAAAACACCATAGGACAGTTGCATCACTAAATACCAGAATACCTACAACAAAAAGAAAGGATGAAGAATTTGTGATGGTGTCATCTGGACAAGGCAAAGGCAAAAGGAAACACTTCCACTGACCTAAGCAGCAACTCACTGGAATGCCTGGATGAGCTTAATTGATTCAGTAGCTCTATAGGACACATGGAAAGAAGAGATATCAGGCTTATTACCTGATAATCTTAATTTACCTGACAACAGCAAGCTGACACCTGTTGAAGTGTCACACACTGGGGAAAGTTTCAACTCGGATTTCATAAGCAGAGGAAGCAGCTCACAATAAGCACACATGCAAGGATCTTCAGTTGCCACAACACACTGAAAAACCTTCCAGAAAGCATCTGAGGCCTCCCTTTTCAGAGGCTTTTAGAACTAGACTCCCCAGAGAGAAGAGGGAAAGGCTTTTGTGTACCCAAGGGCTTGGTTTTAAAACAAAACGCCACACCCCACACTAACACAAATAACATGTGTCAAAAGCAGTCACTGAACATTTTCCCACAGCAGAAGAATGTCATTACTGGAGTTTAGCCATCATTCATCATGGACAGCACATGCTGACCAGCACAGACAACCTGGATGAAGAGAAGAGAAAGTGAGATGGCAGAGTCTGAACCACTGCATGTCAGATCTGAAAAAGGATGGCTGAATAAATCTGGAGAATGAGCACAGACAAAAATAACAGCTGAAGTCAAAAAAGATGAAGTGATGGACTAGGAAGAGGACATGATCATGAACTTCATGGAGAGTTGAGCTCTGAACTATTACTCCCAGAGACCACAGTACCTATGGAGCCAGGATAATTCCTGGGACTTTTCAGCCTCACACTCATGCCAGGGTGTCCCAGCCCATTCTCCATCCCATAATTGCCATGCTGAGCAATCTGTTTCTATTCAAGGGAGCACAGTATCTGATCCATTTCAGCACTTAATCCATCCTGCCCTCCTGGAACACACTTGAAACTTTACCTGTATTGATCATATTGCCAGGCACTACTTTAAATGCAGGGTTTAGCACTCACAAAAAGAAAGGCACACAGCAAGGGTTTATGGCCACCTTCCTACCTGTCAGTCAACAGATAGCCAGAGCTCTACTGGCAGAGGTTATCTTCCTGGACAAAGCTGGTATATATCAAAATAAATACTTATTATGGCTACAGGGATTTGCAGATGATAAAGCAAAAGGAGTACTGAGTTTATTTTACAGGAAAACATTACTACTATCAGTTAGAGACAAGCTTATCATTAAAATAACAATGAATTCTACATCTGCTTGAATTTTATAGTGCTGTCATTTAACTGCAAACAAGTTTAAGTGTTCATTTTGCTTTCAAATATTCCTCTACCAAGGCAGCAAATATTCTCCAGGTTTTAATACAGCATTGAGAATTCAGGCCTTATACTTTTGTGACAGCTTCCTTTATTAGTTTTTGCACTGTACCATAGGAGAACAACAGGAATCTCACTGAAAGGATTATTCCAAAAGGTTTAAGAATTTTATAAATCTCACACAGAGATTCAAATAGAACTTCAAATACAAGTTTCTACTATTTGTGAATGCAGCTGTCTATTTTTACAAGACAGCACCAAATCACAATACACACCACTGGAGAGCAGTGAATTTGCACGTGCAGCTGTACTATAATCACCTTGACAAGTCCATTTGGGATGTGCTCCTCCACAGCAGAGGAGGTTCCACTGGAGCTATGCAGTACTGTTTGTAATCTCACAGAAGTTCAGCAGTAAACAAATAAAAAACCAATGAGAAGAGAAGAAAGCACATACCTGTATGAAGCTGGACTTTACCAATGACTCCCTCTACCAGGCCCAGACAAATGGGGTTCCAAGCCAAAAGAAGATCAGTGGCTGCAAAAAAGAACAAAGCTCCTGTTTTTAAACAGTAAACTGAATGGGACAATTCATCCAGTGACAGTCACCCTCTCCACTTTCCCACCTTAGAAGGTAGAAAATGTACAAGTATTCCAGCAATAATAAGATGATGCATATGTCTGTTTTTGCTTGCTTCCAAGTAGCTATGAAAAAAAAAGACTAAGTTTCCAACATAAAGCCCTACCACAGATATCTTCCAGATTTTTGAGGGGGAAAAGGCAGCTTTAGGTGGCTATAATTGAATTTAATGGGGGTTTCATTCTTCTCATATCCACTGGAATTTTTAAGGTAAGAAAAATTTTACATGGATGTAGTGAAACTGAATAGAAGTCACTGAGTTAACAACACAGCTTCAAAACCCAGCAGATGTTGCCTTTCACCCCCAGCTCCCTCCCATTTGTATCCAATTACTATTACTTTCACATCCTCTTTCTATAAACATGCACACAGACACTTCCTCTTTTGTTAAAACACTCTCTGCAAGTACATGGAATATCAAAGCACACACAGTTAAGGTTTAGGTTTCTAGTTCTACTCTTAATAAATTCCAGTGAACCACATAGGAAGTAGAAGAGAAAGCAGGAAACAAGGAGTTTCTAACTGTGGTGCAGTACCTGTTCAAGGATTTGAGAGTGAGGGAAAGAATGAAATTCCTAATTCAAATCTTAAAAGTGAAAACAAATACTTAAGAGCAAATACCTGTGTAGGAGAGAAAAATCTCAAAGGTTTTTTCTATACCATGAAGGACAAGCTTGTTATTTACCAAAACACACTTGTTCCAAGGTAAAAGAGTTTCTCCAGTTTTAACATCCAGACAAATTTAATATTTTATCTACTGGTGTAAGTAGATGAACATTTGAAAGAACAAACTCACAAAATAGTACATATCATCTACATAAACACTTTATCTACAATACTTTTGTTTCTTCTTATAAATCTGAGGTCTGCAGGCGACAACTGATAGTATGATTTTATTTTTTACACACTTGATTTAAAACACTGAATCCTCCTTCAAACATTTGTAATTGAGGCTCTGATATTCCAAGAACACACACTGCTTTCCCAGCTTCCAGCATAACATTTAACAGTACTAGATTCAGCTGATCTCCTCATTAAACACAAGCATTTCCATGAGCTGCAACAGGAACAGCTGCAGTCAGGGTAGATCTGGAAAGAACTCATTAAATGGGATGGATCACAGGTGCCTGGACACACAAGCAACAACTAAAAGCCCACAGCAGCAGAATTTAAAGCAACTAATGCTGGAACTAATGTGTGTAACCACACTGGACCAAATTCCTGTTCCTTCCTTTCTCCAGACACTGACTTGAGCTGCACAGAACCCTGTGTCAACCATGCCAGAACAAAATGAACTTCTTAAGGAGGCTAACAGAACCTTGTGTGAATACTGCCAGAATAAAATGAACTTCTTAAGGAGGCTAACAGAACCTTGTGTGAATACTGCCAGAATAAAATGAACTTCATAAGGAGACTAAGACAGCTGAGCATCAGGAAATCAGTGACAGTGGGTACGACAGACTGAAGGGTCTGATGTGCCCTCAATCCCTGCTGAAGTACCTGAACACATCTTGTATCCTCCTGACAGATTTGTGCTCATACAAAACATGTTCTAGAACAGCCTGAGCTCGGTTTCACTCCAAATAACACACAGGAGTATCTCTGTGCTGAGAGGGAAATCTGCACCACCAGCACAGAGGAATGCAGGCAGCCTGCCTCACTCCCAAACCTGCCACCTTCTTTCCCAGTTCACCCACACAATCCCAGTTTTGTCTTCACCCTGGGACTCTTCCAGAGCTGCATTGTCTCACACTTCATCTACTTCTTGCTACCTTTAATTAGCTTTAAATTCATATTTCCACCATGATAGCTAAAAGCCAGGCAGAGATATCAAGCAGCAAACAAAACCAGGTACAGGAGGAATTTAAATAACCTAATCAGTGAAGGTTTACCATGGCCACCATAAGCTCAGTAATCTAGAAGACATTCTAGATGTTTTTCTAAAACTGATTTCCTGCTCTGACAAGATATTAGCAAGAAAACCTCACTTGCTATCCAGAGCTTTCCCCTAGGAGTTTACAAGACATTAAAAAATGAAGCAACAAGATGTATTTTTTTTTTTAAATTAGAGGGATAAGGAAACAACATTTTAGACCCATCTGTAAAAGGATAGAAGAAGATCCACTTGTCTGGGGACAGCACAGACAAGTGGATCTTACACAGATGTTCTATTACTCTGTTCCTCTGAGAGAGACAACATCAGACAATCCAAGCCTTCTACAGGAATGCTACTACACCAGCAGCAGAGACACAAAGAGAAATGGCACTAAACTTTAAGTACAGGCAAGCTTTGGAAAAGAAGAGAATGTATTTGGAATCAAATGCATATTCCACTTTCAGAGTTTAAAGGCAGCAAATATGGATCCACCAGCTGGGCAGCACTGGCTCTTAGGTAAGTGTGATTATCAAGCTACTAAGGGTAAAGGCTGACTGCTTGAGGAAAATTTTCCATGGGGAATGGAAAAAGCATATTTAGCAATATAAAAGGGGATTACCATACTTTTTTCAGTGTCAAAGAAAACATAGATACAAAGAAGCCTTACAGGAGAAATGCTTGTAGGCTGTGAAAAAACACCAATTGTGGAATCACACTGACTTCCTTTTGGTGACAGCACCACAAAATTCGTTTTTCTTACACTATTCCTAGAAAACTTTCTATAGGAAAGTATGTGTGACAGCATAGAAGCAAGCCAATTTTTTTAACTAAATAAAACCTGTCTGGTTCCAACATGATTAGAACTTTGTTACTGGTTAGAATTCAGTTTCCTGTGAGAGCCATAGCTCAGAGCCAACACCCAATCATGCTGAATAAATGCCACTACAGTAAATACCAACATGAACCTCTTGCTCCTGGTGAGTACACTCTGGAAATAAGAGATGGATGAACCAAACAAAATAAAGGTTTAAATATAATTTCCCCACCCATCCCCAAAGATGGGTTTTCATGCACTCCTATTTACTCTGTATAGGAAGAAGCTGTCTCCAGCTTTTGTCTAACACTAAAATTGATCAAGACTGTTCCCTTGCAGCCATTTGGTAAAACTGGCAGCAGCAATCTCCAGTCACTATCTTGTATCTTTGAAAATTATAACCACTCTATATTTAAAATCATTACATAAGCAAAGATTCAGAGATCCAAGAATGTTAACTGCAAGCCTGCAGGATGTAAGTATTTAACTGTATTATATTTTACAGAATTTTAGAGGCAGCCTAAGATGGTAGACAGTGATACGTGCTACAGAAGGCATCCACATCCTTTTGAAGTCCTAAAAAGAAATTAACCATACAAAACAAAACTGACAATCCTCAGTTAAAAGTTTTCAGGTAGCATACATGAGACCTGGCCACATTTCTGACTGCTGAAGGCTGAAAGAACTCATGACAAGCTTGATTCTTTTTTCTTTTTTAAAGAAGTGCCTATCAGTAAGAATTAACCACGACAAGGCTCTATCAAAGCAAACTCTGAACTCTGCTTACAGACAGAACAGACAATGTTTTGAGATATAATGTGAAATACAATTTATCAATAGTTACTCTTGTTTCCCCACACAAATTTAACTTCCTATAAATGTCATACTGTCCTCTTTTGAACCTCACAGAGCCAGGAATAAAGATTTATCAACTTTAAACACAACACAATGATGTTGAAACAAACTTCTTACAGCATTGTGCTGATGATAAAGGAGCAGTGTCTGCTCAGCCACTGCAGAAAGTCAGAAGCTGTGTCCAGAAAGAATCACTGTGAGAAGTGAGATGAGTCCCATGGAAGATCTTTCCTGACTTGAGGAATTCTCTGCTGTCCTCAATGTGTTTAAATTCGAGAGAACTGCCAGTGTTTGACAGGCCTTAACACTCTGATGCATACACTTGCTCACCAAGTTTCCATCCCAAAGTACAAAATTGCTCATTCCTTCCCTTATCCTACCAAATAAATTCAAGCTACTGAAACAAATGTTGGGGTTTTCTGCTGATCCCTGTCAGAGATTAATGATCACTGCACTGCATTTGCCATTCACAGTGATTGTATCAGCATTCAGTTGCAGCACAACAGAACTTCTGTCACAAATTCAGAACAAAACCAGCTTTGATGTGATTGACTTCCACCACCACCCTCAGAGCTCACAGCAGCGATGCAGAGCCGTGCAACACCTGATAAAGCCTCTTTAATTCTTTGTGTTTACACAAACATAACCTTGATAAAGGTGATACAAAAGCAACTTGGAAGAGCATCAAAACCCAAAAGTGCTTTCTGGCTCTTTCTGCTGTCTACCACCAGCTGAGCTGTTCCAAGGTCAGGCACAAGCTCTGATAAGAAAACAAACCACTGGATTTGGGATAAACCACTTGCTCAACACAGAATGCCTGGAGGCAAGTCTGGACAGGCAGGCTGGCAGCTTCCACTGGAGAAGGCAGGAAGAAAAAAAAACCTTAATTTGTTATCATTTGAATCCAGCCCATAGTGCTGAGCTGCTGCCTGGCTGGTATGAGTAGCTGTAATTATTTCTCTTCCAATTTTGCTGTAGCTCAGAGGGCATACACACACCTCTTATATCCCTCGTGGTTGGCATTTGGGAATGAACCTCAGCTAAAAAGTGTTTCCTGACAGTGGAATATAAAACACAGACTGAAACATCACTGAATTTCCTTCTGCTTGCACCTAAGTGCATTACACATGGACATTAATGTCAATTCTCAAAAAGTCTTCCTGGAGTCTGACAGAGCACTAATTCTCCATCATTTTCACCACTGAACACAAGTCATAGATATTTACATAGAAAAAATAAAAGCAGAATGACTCATATCATTTGACTATGTATAGCCAAAATAAATCACGCAGCTCTGCTAATGTAAATTTTAACACCAGAAGTGTTAGCTTTCAGGAAGAAGCTTCAATAATATTTTAAAATAGATTTTTTCTTTAAATTGTGTCTGCTTTAGATCAAAAACAACTGCAAGACTTTAGCATTATTTGACCTTTATAACCTCCTGTGGCTTTTCAAAAGAAAGTCTGCTTCCAAGTTTCAGTTCATCTTTGAATAATGTTCTGGAATTTTAGCCAGGATTAAGAGATTACAAATTAACTGGGTAAACTTAAGAATGTAAAGTTGAAATTCTTTCTCTTGGAGGAAATAAAGTACTATTTATGCAAATAAAACTTGGGCTTCTTGAATTTTCTTTTCAACACAGATTTCTAAAACTGTATTTAAGCTACTTGCAGAAAGACGGAGCATTAGGACACTCAGTATTACAAGCTCTTAATTTTTGTGAAGCGTTAACTTTATTTACTTGAATGTTCTCCTCCAAACTTTCAACAAGTTATCCCTTCAACTGATCCCCTACTTTATTGGGACACTTCCCTTCAATCTCTCAGCATGAAAAGAGATGAAGACAAACAGGTCAAGTACAATTCAGTGACAGATTTAAAGCCCTGGGGATGGGAGCATTTGTACACGACATTTGTATTGCTGCTGCCAAAGCAGGATGCAAGCCCCAGAGAAAGCACCTAACAAAAATGAATCCCTACTACTCATCTTGATAAAGAAATACTTCTTTGTATTCTGGTGAAGTCAGAAAATCCCTTGAGTCACCAGGCATTGCTTGGGAAACTGGAAAACATACGGAAAATGTTCAGTTGTCTGGAGAGTGTCCAGTGTTACATGGAATTGCACAAGGAAGCCCTGTAGTAGAAGTGGAAACAAACTGCTGAAACCAGTGTTTGCTCCAAACAGAGTCTGACCCCGTGCATCAGCGGCCTCCAAACTTTTTTGTCAAATGCCACACCAAGAAAAACAAAATTAGCGCATATCCCAAATATGTATATTCATTTATTAGTCCAGTAGAACTTGTAAATCATTTATATTGCATGCATTTATAAAACACACAAAAGAGGTTTATAATGAATGAACAGACACTATTTTAAAACAGCATTTATCTTTATTAATGGTACAAAATATTTTCTTCCAACACGTCCAGTGAACTGCCTTGAGCACACAAAAGGTGTGTGGCACCCCACTTTAGACGCCACTGGTGTAGGTGGCTAAATATATGCCACAAATTGCTATGTACATTTCAACCATTTGAAACAAGAATCAGCTCCTCACATCCCTTCCACAAACCTGTAAATACCATTCACAAAACCACCCAGCAGGGACTCTTAAAATGCAAATAAGTGCCAAGCCACTGAAGCTCAGAGGGTTGGGGTTTTGGTTGGTTGGTTGGGCATTTTTTTTTTTTTTAACTTTAGAGCTTCCCTTTATTCTTCACATTACTGAACTCTGTTAGCAAACACATTTTCTCAGAAGTAAAATAGAAAAGGAAAAAATATCTTTTATCCTTCCAAAGCAACAACTCTGCACTAATTAATATTATTCCACACCAACACACATTCATTCCCATTTTTAGCTGGTATTTCAACAAAGCTCAAGTTGTTTGAGGATATACCCTTAAAGCTAAGAAAGCAGTAGGTTGTCTGCAATTTTTTTAATCCTATTTACTCTGCAAGAAGGAAACTATCAATCAGGCAGGAGAAAGATTTTATTCAAACCTACTTACAAAACTGACAGCTTAAACACTATGTTCACTCCTTCTGAAGATTGTCTATTAAAAATTTGCTCAGCTACAGCTATACTGACAGAAGAACACAAGAAAACTATCCTGTGCTCAAAAATTTAAAATATAAACATTTACTGAGCAGAAGGATTTCACAATTATGGAAATTAGTTTGTTTTACTAATCACTGAGCTGACTTATGCTAATGCTTCTTAAGAGCCATGAGAGAATTACAGTGTGAGCCAAGTCTAAGCAAGGTAAAGTTTTCCCCCACTGTCACCTGTTCTTCTGATGCCATAATTAACTCCCCTCTCTGATTGTCCAACTAATCAGTCTCAAAGCACAAGAAGAGTTATGCATTGGAAACAACCACTTTAACACTAAATAAGACAGTTAAACTCAAAAATTTGGCATGTGCTTCAGGAACAGACAGGATTTCCGGCCACTCTCCACTCCCCATATTCCTCCCCCTTTTTTTTTTTTTTTAAACTATTTGGGGACAATTTGACTACTCAGAAAACAAGCAACAATATATTATTTAAATGTTACTGGAAGGCATGCAAGTATAGGGGGAAACTTAACCATCACCCATATGCGCAAAAGTTGCTGGTTTTCCTTAACTGAGAAACAGACAAGGAAAAAAACCTGAAAGATAACAATTCTTGACAGACCAGCATATTTGCCATTTACATCTTGCAACTACCTCTTGGGCAAGGTAATTTACTTTTAAATTTGGCTCAGAATTCTGTTTTCCAGTTCAAAGCACGTTCAGGGGCCCTGTTTTCAGTTTTTCAGAGATTCAGCAAACACTGCCCCAGGGCTCTATTCAAGTAAGATTTCTGCCTTAAAAGGAAAGCCTCAGTGTTCAAGTGCTATTTCATTCATTTGGGTTCAGCTTTTCAGGAAAATAGTCCTCTCCCAGTTTTCATTGGGGAAGATGTTTGGAGCAAGAAAATACCACTGAGGATTAAGTATTAATATTCCTGTTTACTAAAGCCAAGCTTTAATAAAAAACAGTTTCTGCACTATTTCCAAATCTTTCTTCTAGATATACAACCAACAATTTCTCCTCTTCTTGATACTCCACTCCCATTACTTTATTTTCTATCCCATTCCAATCTACAACAGTTGTTTTGAAAGAACACAAGCAGCATGTCAAAGAAGTGGCTGCCTTGTCCTGCAGTTCAGAGTTTAAAACTTAAAATCACAAAAGTTTTAATGTTTCCTTACACATACAGCTGAAATATCAGCCACACCATTAAAACTGTGAAACAACCCAACAAGAACAGTGTTCTCAGATGAAAAAACCACAAGCCCTTGGTACAGATACAGACCTTTCTTCATTGAAATCAGTGTCCTCTGTTCTAAGTATTTTAGCTGCAGTTAGTCTGCAATTTCCTATTCAATATTTAGTTAATACTAGCTCATGAGATCAAAGATGAGTCACCTCTGCCAGGAAAATACAAGCCACAGAAATCTACCTGAATTAGATTATTTTTTCATTCTAGGGGAAGGAAAAAAAAAAAAACCAAATCAAAATACATAAACTAAAAAACCAAACCCAAACACCCCCCTCCAAAAAAAGAAAAAAAATACAAACAACAACAACAAACCACACACACACAAAAAAAAAAAAACACCCAAAAAAAAACCCCAAACAACTACAAATAACAAAACCCAGCAACACCAGAATATCAAGACATGAAGCATTAGGAGTTTTTCATGTATTTAATACCTCAGGTCATTTCTGCACAGGCAGAAATTCCAAGACCTCCACACATCTGAGCTGGGAGTACTTTGGCATTTTCAGAACTCTTCATAGAAGGAAAAGGAGGAAAAAAAGAGGAACACCCTTGTCATACTCAACTCATCACCTGCTAAGATTCAACAGAAAAGTAAACACCTCACCTCAAGGTTTATTTAATTCTCACCAGACTAGGCTTTAACACACTATCAACCCACTTAAGTCTCAGTTTTAGGTTTACTATGCTCTATAAAAAGAACCATGGATGAAATTACAAAGTAGATCTTACTTATAAAAAGTAGAAAATAATTTCCCTCTAATAAATACATAAGAAGATCTCACTTCAGAGTCAGAAGCTACAACAGTGGCTAATGTATGCAATATTTAATCAGACTAAGGATATGGAATATAAGCAATATTAAATCAGCCCAGCCCATTCCCCTGGGGGTCCCCTCTGTTCCCTTTCACAAGAAGGAAAAAGCAGCAACAGGGACCCAACTGCTGAAGATTTTTTCAGCCTACATTCTCGCTGGGTTGCAGCTAATGCAGATCAGTTGTGACATCTGGTTTGTCACATACGCCACAAGTACGTGGTGCTGACAACCAAGAAAAGAGTGGGGAAAAGAGGGAACAGAATGAGCAAGCAAGGGTGAGAGGCAGTGCAGTACCCACTGCAGCTAAAAAGGTGTCAAAAAACAGCTTGAGGTTCCTTATGAAGTAACTTGAAATACAGAGATAGTTCTTCTAAAGCTTCAGCCTCCTGTGGAATTTGTTTCCCAGAATAGACAGGCAGTTTCCAAGACATACTACCGAAATTCAGGAAGGCAGTTTTGTATGAAATAGTTCAGTAGCATGGCTTCACACTCAGGCTGGCACCCCTCAGAGCCATGTCTGGGACTGCTCTGTAGGCTTAAACTTAGCAAGACACGTTTTGGGAGCAGTGGCATCACTCCTTACACCATTCATTAGCTCAAGGCCCTCACCTGAGCGCTTCCAGACTTCCCACAAAGGAACTGCTCCTCCTCCTCTTCCAGACAACAGCCATGAAGAAGAGCTCAGGAATTCTGACAAGTCATTTCTACATGACTCCTGCAATGCCTTTGAGGAGTAAGGCAAGCACACAGCTGGAATATTAGATGGCCTTATGATTTGTGATTCAGAAATGATTTCACACTATCAGACTGACACCTAACCTGAAATGTGTCCTCTGCTTCCCTGAAAATACTGTTTGGTAACACATCCCTCACTAGAAGTATTTAAAGTGCATTGTTTCAGTTGCTGACTCACAACCATTTTCAACAGATGAAAATGATTACTGTAACAATAAATTCCTAAAGTGTTTGTTTGAAACAAAACAAATTCTCATTTGCCTCTAGTTTACAGTTCCAGAGGTAAAACACAGCTTAACCCATCTTACTCTTCCAGGCAGAGGCAACACAATCTTTGAGCATGCCATCCTATGTTAGACTAATTCCAACCTGTGTACCCCTCAAAATATTTGGTAGGGTTTTTTCTCCAGAGTGGTGGGAATCAGTATAATTACAAGAAATAGTTTTAGTAGCAACTGTTCCTAATCTTATTTGACATTAGTGCCTGGAGTATGATCAAGGCCAGCACAATGATAATAGAAGCTTTTACACCATAACAGTCTCATTCCTTCTGCTGCTGCTAAAAAAAGTGGTGAGGAGAATTCAGTGTCTTCAACACTTTTTATCCTTTATACACACACACATATATATGTATACATATGCAATTATAAGCACATAATTTATACAAACATCATCAATTAAAAACTATTTGTCATCTGTATAGAACTACCAGTCAGGAGCAGCCATACAGAGCATAAAAGGAGTAATCCAAGAGTGAAATCTTGACCAAGACCTGATGTAAGGCATTTAAGGCATGGTTGAACAGCACATGTTTTTTCACTACACTTAAAGTACATCCATGACAGCCAAATTCTTAAAAAAAAAAAAAAATCTATGATGCCAAAGTGATTCATGGATTTCCTGCAGGTGACTCATTAGCGCTTTCACTTTAGAAAATAATAAAAAAAAAACCAGAAACATCTTGTAAACACAGGCTGACATCCTTCAAATGAGGGCCAACCTCAGACTTTGCTTATGGCAAATATTTACCAGGATTATTTGCCTTTTTTTTTTATTTTCAAGCTGTTATCTCCATGACTCAAAGAGGTCAAAAATACAGCTCTCAACATTAGCAAATTTCTGAACATGCCTTTATAGCTGAGGGAGGAGAGTACTTTAAAGCTTAGCATCAGCTCTTTGGATTCAGACCTACCCTCTCAAGTAATGATTCGCAAGGTTTACCAGTATTATCTATTTCAACCCATGAATGTCCAAAGATTAATTCAGAGCAGCCTCTGTGAGACAGAATTTTTAAAACCAAGGCCTCCAAAACCAAGCAGAGACACACACAGCTAGATCACAGCCTTTTGACAGATTATTAAACATGTCAATGAACACAAGTTATGACTTTGCTGTTTCTTTTAACACAGCAGTGACTCATCACGCAGAAATCCATTTACTCATTTCCGGGCAGTGGCCTCAATAATAAATGGTCAAATGTAATAAAATTGAAAACTTGAGGATATGCAGTTATGTCTTAATACAAGAAAGAACTATTGATCCAAGAAACACTTCCTGTGAGAGAACTGCTTATTTCTGGGGGTTACTTTCAACCTGCTAAGGTATTTCATTTCACAGACCTGGAGTCCACTATCAAGAAGACGATCCACAGACAGGGCTGGAAAAACAAAGCTGCAAACACTCAGAAATGGGAAAGCATTGCTAACAACTGAGAGTTTCAGGCAGGCCAGGGGACTTCAACATCACATTACCTTTCACACACAATAGGGATCACATGGAAACTGCCTGAAAATGCAGAGGCAGGCGAAGGACAAAATGCTGGGCGCTGGGAAAAGCCTCCATGAAGTTAAGGAACACCAAGAAAAAATAAAACACAAAAATGGCTGTGTGAAAGCATGGCATTGATGCTTTTAATAGTTAAAGGTATCAAACACTAACCTCCAGAATTACAGATCACTAGTTTGTGTTTTAATTACTGTGGGTCAAGGAAGAGCTTTTAGCCCATGCAGATGGCTGTAACCATCACAAACCTAAACCTCAGGGGTTTTCCCCCCTGTGAAAGCACACATTTCACTAACAGTACTGTCTGCTAGCTTAACACCAATTATTTTGTAAGATCACTTGCAAATCAAAGTATTGCTGGATTAGTGAAATTGATGGACAAGAAGTAGTCATGCTAACTCAACACAGATTGCAATTTTATCTAAGAGACACAAACAAACTGCACTGCGAAGACACAACTCAAGGATGAAAATATAACACAAGAAAGTGCAGTAAGAAAAACAGTTCTTTGGAAAAACACAGATAACAACGGTATTTGATGTTTATGTTTAAAGTTTGTCCAGCCTTTCACAGAAGCTCGTAAAGTCTACTGCACTCAGCCAACCTGGTCATATACATGTTTAGCCATCTTTTTTGGAATAACACAGATCCCAGTTTTAGAAAGCTGTAAGTAACATCTGCACAGCCTGCCACACGTTTGGTGAAATACCCAGCTATTTAGTGTTTCTACAGCATATAAGCAGGGTCAGCACGGTCCTTTACATGAAAGCTACATATCAGAATCACAAAGAAAGATGAAAACTCATAGAATGGTTTGGCTTGGAAAGGACCTTAAAGATCATTTTATTCCAACCCCCTACCGTGGGTAGGGAGTCCATATTATGCAAAGCAAGACAATTTCCACGGGTGGCATTATATTTTAGACACCTTTACTGAGTAACCTCCTAGGTAGGACAGGATAATTACTATCGTTTCAAAATTCCCTTTTACACAACTCCATCTCAATTTTTGTTCGCACTGCCTTCCCTTCAGTCTTATATTAATACACAGTGGAGCTGTGTGTAATTGTCACTTACACAGCCTGTAATCACTGAAAAATTTAGAAGCACTTTAGAAGCCACAGAATCACGGAATGTCAAAGGGTCGGAACGGACCTTACAGATCACGCAGTCCCTACCCGTGTAGCCACCTGTTCAGTTTCTCCTGGAAGATGCGACCACGGGACACAGCTGCCCAAAGACGCAATGCCCGTGCATCGAGAGCATCCCTTATGTAAGGCTGCCACCAGCCCCACACGGCCCCTTCGGCCCCGGGGATGGTCCCCGGGGACCACCGGGTACCCTCGGGTCACACCGTGCGCGGAGCCCCGGCCGCGGGCAGCGCTGCCGCAGCGCGCGGCCCCGCTCACCGCGCGTGCGCAAGAGGTGGGGGGGGCTCGGGACCGTTGGGCTGACACCGGCCCCGCCCCCTCACGCGCCGCCCCTCGGGCAGCCCGGCGCTCCGGGGAGGGTGGCGGGCGGGGCGTGCTCCGGGAGCTGACCCGGTTACCGCTGGGATAGCCGCTCCAGCTGCCTGCCCTGCACAGGGCACTCCCCGACGGTCCCGCTATGTGCCTGAGAGCGTTGTCCGAACACTTCTTGAACTCCTGTCAGGTTTGGTGCTGTGACCACTTCCCTGGGGAGTCCGTTCCAGCCCCACCACCCTCTTGGGGTAGAACCTTCTGCTGATACCCAACTTAACCTCGCCTGGGTTACCGTGATTCAACCCATTTTCTGAAGGTGTGACCAGGTGTGCTCTCCGGCCTGCTCAGTGACACCTGCATGGGCCACGGATGTGGTAGAATCATAGAATTTGGGGGTTTTTTTCAGTCCACCCAGATCATTCCCCTGCCATGGGCAGGGACACCTTCCACTGTCCCAGGTTGCTCCAAGCCCCATCCAGCCTGGCCTGGGACACTGCCAGGGATCCAGGAGCAGCCACAGCTTCTCTGGGCACCCTGTGCCAGGGCCTCACCTCCCTCACATGGAAGAATTTTCTCCTAACATCTAAACCCACTCTCTTTCGGTGTGAAATGTCAATAATGATTTCTGGGTTTGCGTGTGGGGTTTTTGTAAATTTTTTTGTAATTTTGTAAGGGTTTTTTTGTAGTTTTGTTGTTTACAGAGCCATGTGATGAATTCAGTGAGCCAGCTACTGTCACAAGGAAATGCTGTTTTGCCTTTCAAGCCAATACTTACATAATGAATTAAAAATACACTGTTCATGTCCAAGTTACACACACGATTTTAAAAACATTTTGCAAACATTTCCTAGGAAAGTCTTCTAGATAAATTACTGTCACGGCACTTTTCAAGTAGGCAAAAATGTCCCAAAAGATGGAAAGCTGACCAATATAATTTTTGGATGTAGCCCCATTTTTTCCCCTAGAACTCTTTACAGTTTCCATAACTAAAATGAAACAGAAAAATCAATACATTGATCTAAACTTCTTATAAAAGACTATTTTATTGACACAGAAAATCAAGCTGATGTACAGTGAAAGAATAATTCCAGAAGAGGACATTTAGCAGCTTTCCATTATTAATTGGAAAACAATGTAGGATACACAAAGGTTAAATCAGGAAGCTGGTTATATTTACCAGTAGATTCTGCTGGCCTCGTTAGTTCTGGCTCACATTGCATATTGCAACAGATGTAACACAGTATCAATTTTTAAATCTTGATTAAGAGAAAATTACTTTCTACACTAAAATAGGCAATATAATTACTAAATTAGGTCATAATAACAAGTCAGCATCAGTTTTTATTTGGATCTAATTATTTCATTAAATAGTGAGATTGATAAAACAACAAAGAAATTAGCAGATAATACAATTGAATACAAATTTAAGAGTTTTACCAGATTTTGTAGCATGAAGATTTGGGAATTAGCTAATTATTTTGATAGTGAAACTAAACCTCAAAGGCATCCCACACTTCCTCTTTTGATTTCAGCTCTGTTATGGTGGTAAAAAAATTTTCAATTTAGCTAAAACACTGATTACTTTAGTATGCAGAAGTCCAAAACTGTTGACATGCAATTTGCAGCTGATGCCTGTAGGGATCGTTTTCCATCACTTTAATGCTATCCCCTCACTTCTGCTTCTCAACCCTGACTTGTGTTTTTCTGTTGCATCAGAGAATATCTTTATCTTTATCTTTTCTAAACTGGTCATGTTTTATTTCATTTTACCTAAAATTTCTTCTCAGGTATTCAGATATTCCTCTATTCAAAGAAAAGTGTTGTGAGTCAACATTACTGAATTGTTACATTTTCAAAACGTCCCCTTAAGCTTTCTCAATGTATATTCATAATGTTTAGTAGTTCCTTATAGGTTTATGAAAAATTCCTTTTCTTGGCTCTGCAGCATGACACAGAACAATCCTTGTCCTTCAGATCAGAACTCCAGGCCTCTCTCCCAAGAACTAATAATGACACAAGCTGTGAACAGTGAGTGTGCAAATGAGACAGTTTAGGGTTATTTATGCTTACAGTTGTTTCTTTCTGGTGCCTTTTATATCCATTGCTATGTAGGAAAAAATTACATTAACTGATTGCAAAAGACCGAGTCCAAAGAGGCACTTGGATGAGGGGAAAAGTCAAATATTTCAGATTGAATAAAATGAAAGTTCAGTTTAAAAAAAAAAAAAAAAAAAAAAAAAAAAAAAAGCCAGATAGTTCCAACGAACCCTTTGTTGTGGGTGGGGTTTTTAGGAGTGAAAGGAAACCTGTCAGCTGTGGTGGCCTCTCTGCTGCCACCGTGCCTTCCTTCCCTGCCAGCGTTTGTGATCCCAGGCACCCCTCGGAGAGTTTATTGGCCCTGGTGACACAAGCGCTGAGTGTGTGAGCTGAGAGCCCTCCCTCTCCAAATCCTCTCAGAAAATGACCGGCACAACTCACTGCATTGGCACCACACCTGTGCGAGTTACAGTCACAAACACCGGAGGCCTCTGACAGCGGGGACAACTCCTACCCCGCTGCTGGGTTATAACAGTGTTGCACACAGAAACACAGCAAAGTTAAAAAGGCGCAACACAGGTATTTTAATCAGTTTATTAAAGGCTGGATCTCACAATAATTCAAAATACTCCAGGGCCAGCAGTAAGTAGAAATACTCAAAAATACCCAGCTGCATCTCTTGGTAAAGCAGAAAGGGGTTGATGTATGTCACTGTATGTCACTGTTAGCCTGGAGTGTTTTACAAACAGAACAATTTTGTAGGTGTTTTTTTTTTTTTTTTTAATTTAGGAAATGGGGAATAAATCAAATATCTTATTTTGAGAAGTTTCCCCTTCGCCAAAATTGTGGCTTAGCTGCTTATCAGTATAAAATCATTTAAAAAAAAAAAAAAAACCCTGCAGATTTTCATACAATTATGCTAAAATAAGCTATTTTGTATTTATTCATTATATTTATTACTCTTAAAAGTTCTTCAGAATTTCTACAAATGGTCGCAATGACTAATAGATTCCAGAATATATCATCACTTTTTGACAACTGTCTTATTTCTGTAATAAATGTGTATTTCTGTTTCACATGTTGATCATGCTATATGGTGAGCCCCTGATTTTAATTTCTGGCATTGATCTCATGCATTATTTGGAGCTGTCTGATTTTGGTCTGACTTTCCACCCCAAGAGAAGCTGTTCAGTTGGGATGTGAGTCACAGCTGTGCAGCATTACAGGGGGAAGTAGGCTTCTTCCCATTCCATCTGTTCTCTGACAAACCCACCACAGAAGGTTTGGTCCATTTTTAGGTCCTAGCTTGTCTGCAAGTCTGGAGCAAAACAAACACTAAATCTTTCTAAGGAAATCAGGGGCCAGATCACAGCTTGTAGCTTTTGGTTTTATTCATGTGAAAAATGACTGGACAATGGAAGGCAGCAAAACTAATACCAAATGGGCTTATGCCATGGTTAAACTTTTATATCCTTTTTCTTGACATTTAAAGGCTCATTTCTATGAAATGCTTGATGTCAAGATAGGTAGAAGTTGAGGGGCACTTGCAGCTTACATGTCTGTGGGTTTCAGCAATGCCTCACCTCAGGACATGATGTGATGCCTATAAAAGGCTTATTCCCATATTTCTGCTGAGGGAGTTCCAGTGATGAAGAACTGAAGAGACACAGAGAGAAGTCTCAGGTCCTTGTTTATAAACATATAATGATGCCTCTATTCCAAAAAGCTCACAGTCATAAACAGGGATTACTGTGTGCAGTCCCATTGCCTTCAACAACAGTTGAAGCACTGTCTGTTACTGCTTGCTAAACCTGAGGGCAGACATCAGTGAATGCAAAGCCTTATGTGGTTTTTGTAACTGAAATTCCTGACAGAAGAGAGATTTATCAGAAGCTACCTAAAGAAAATACAGGATTTGTTTCTGTTTCACACGTATACCAGAGAAATCATCTATGCTAGAATCACATGAATGGGACGCATTTATTTTACAATGCTTTATTAATAATATTAAGATTTACAGACTAACATTTTATTTTCATGCTCCTTTAATCTGTTCTCTCTGATGCATCAAATGCTGACATTTAAAAGTTGTGGTTCCTTTTTTATTGCTGGCTTTGGTTCCTCTAGAGCAGACTGACTGCTATATTTGAACAGTGTACATATCACATGCAAGTACAGGGTTTTTTCAACACTCAGGAAACTAATCATGCCAAAACTGTTTGCCTGGAATATCTATCCATTACTTGTGGATTAGATTGTTTTCTAACCTTAATTTTATGTCATGGTATCTTCCCAAGTTCAGTGAAGATACTCTGAATTTCCTCCACAGCAATAGTGTCACTTTCCTCAATTAAAAATCTGTGGTCCATTAGCTTGACAAAGAGATACCAACTAAAGAATTCAAACATCACTAAGCAAAAAGACTTGGAATCTCAGGTGACTGTTAGGTGAGAAACTTTAAGTGATAGCTACTGTTCAAACAGCTGGAATAAGTACTACTGTCTGGATTTAAAAACAGGAGGGTAGAGGGGCTCAGAGAGTGACAGGCCAGAAAGATGGATAACAGCACAGGTGGAACTAGAGTCCAGGAAGGAATTTTGGATGCCTCGTGCTGTTTGAAATTTAGTTCTTTCTACCAGTTACTATGTACCTAACAATACATCATTAAATGCCTGACTTTTGCCACCAACTCAAATTAGGGTCAAGCTTTAATTACAGTTCTTAGAGACAATTATCTTAAAGACAAGTCATCTATTTTAAGATGAAAAAGCATCTGGGAACCCCGTTTTCTCCAGTAAGATAAGTCTGTTTTGTGTGAGGTTTGGGGGTTTTTTGCTTCTGCTTTTAATAGAAATTAGCTAAAGAGAAAAGAGTGCAATATGCTGAAAACCTTATTCCACCCTCTGACACTTCACACCTTTGCTTCACGTAACATTGCCTTTTACACTTCAGTCCAAACCCCGGGTTCCAGTGATTGTGAATTCCAACTTTTCCCCTTAAACCTGTTTTCCCCATCACTGTTAAGGACAGAAGATTCCCTTAGTACTGTAGTCGTGTCCTGGAGATAACTGAACAGAGCCACTGTCAGCAGGAGGCCTCATCTGAGAGTAGGGGAGCACACCTGTGAATCACTGCCAGGTGTTCTGCTCCTTTCCCTGGACAAAGTGTGTACTGGGCCTTCTCTGCTTCTCTGTGGCTTCATTAATGAGCTGTCAGTTACCAAACACAGTCATAATTGGGGATGAAAGATACTACCAAAGTGCAAATAATTATTGTCTCTGTAATGTTGATAGTCTGTGTCACGGTGAGTAGAACTTCCTAGTATTGCATCAGTGTGATTACCCTGCCACTCCCCATCCACAGAGGAGAATAATCCTCCCTCAGTGCCAGCACACACACAATACACACATTCAGGCAGTATCCCAAATGATCTTAAATAACAATTTCTTCTTGATATCTAAGAAAAAGGCTTTCAACAACAATTGTAATGGTGAGAGAAGGCAAGCTGATAAGAGCATGGAATAATATTAAGCATGATCTAAGCTTCAGCTGTATGATTCATGATTTTATCAGAGGTATGGAAAGATTTATAATGGATTATTGTCACTGCGATTCATTATTTTCTTCCATCCTACTCCTCTGTGAGGTGCATTTGTAACTATTCTGTATGCAACTCAGCACTGCAGTTATATGTATCAAACTGACAATTCTTCTAATAAGTTATCTGTTATTAACTTCTCACTCCTTTGCCCTGTGTTTCACCCTATAAGTTTCTTTTTTTAAATGTTTCAAAATAATCTGTGTTGTTCTCTCTTCTCATCCTCAGGGAAAAATTCATACCTGTAAAGTGCTGAGTATTTGTAGCACAATATGAGTTATCTTTTTCTCATTAAAAACAAACACACTGCATCCTAGGTAAACCAAAATCGATGCAAGAATAAAATAAAATGTAGCTCACATATAGTAACATTTCACAGTAGAATAATAATCATATCATGTATTTTAAGGAGCATACACACAATTGTCTGCCAGGGCAAATAAAGTTACTGTAAGAAAAATACCAGCTACGATTTCAAATGCAAAATTTTTTAAAATTCCAAATGGCCTTTTTTATAACATTAGAGGAAAAAAAATATTTACAAATGTGTGGAGGAAAATTGTCGAAATATGTTGCTATTATCATCATCTTCCCAAACTGTAATATTGTTTTTCATGACTAACGTAAGTACTTCTCTAGGTACTTTCTAATAGTATCAATTATATACCAAATTCAGTATAAAATTGTCAATTTAAAACCTATTTAAACCATGCACTGTGTTTTAATTTAAGTATTTTTTGACAGTGCAAAACAATTGATCTGAAAACAATAGGGTGGATGAGCTCTGGAAAGAACATCTGTCAAAAGATAATGCTTTTTTCATGACAGGATCATAAAACAATTTGTGTGAAAGTGTTTTGTCTGATACAGCCTTCATTCTTGTCTTTTTGTGCTATTTGGTAATTATATTGTAAATGCTGCTGTATCTCTTTTTCATAGAAAAAGCTCTGCTCATCCCTCTGTTATACACTGGATAAAAAAAAGAACCAGTGAAGGAAGAGATAGGTGGTGGAAAATCAGAAGCAGTTTTACGTGTCCCTCGAATGTTCCCATGTCCTGGGTCTGACATAAATCCGACACTCGTGGAGCTGCTGCGCTCCCGTGCAGGATCTCAGAGGCCCCAGAGGCTGTTGCAGCACTGGGAGCAGCGGGAGCTGTGATCCTGCCCACACCTCCCTTGGTCCTGCCCACGCCTCCCTGCTGCAGCTCCCTCCTGCCGGGTACACATCGGGTGCCAGGCCATTGGAGCGGCAGAGCCTTGGCTTTAAAGATATTTAGCTTAAGTGACAACTCATTTCAGCTTCCATCTGTGTGAGGGAACACGGATGTACAAGTGTTGCAAAAAAAGCCTTTCGGTTTACAGTGATAGTTAGGATTTCCTCTCCGATGGGAAATATCTGAGAATTATCTCTGCTCAATGAGAGAAAAATGAAAGAGAATAACTGTCTTGGAATGCTCTGTCCACTGATGAAGTTGCATTGTGCGGTATCAAAATAATTTAGAAATGTTCTGAAATTAGGAGATCAATCACTGGAGAACGACCCCCGATGGTGGTTTCATTCATCCTCACTTTGCAGGAGCTGTGTGTGCATGGGTCCTCACCCCACACTTCCTTCCAGGAACAGATGGCAATGCAAACAAAGGGAACAGTGCTGCTGTGCGTCAGCCCAACCAGGACATGCTCCGGCAAGTAGAACTATGGCAAGAACTAATTGTAGAAATTGAGACTTGGGATCAGCAGACTTGCTCTGCTTTGCTTGACTTCTGCTTCACTATTTCATGGAAGTAACTGGTGTGCTTGAGGGAAAAAAGAAGCCCAAAGCTCTGTGAGGTCTGACAGTCCCGGTGTTGGCCCGTCTTGAGAAGGTTGGACATGATTGATCTGATCTAAAACTTGCCAGCACAATTAGTGTCATACGCAGCATATCAAGAGGAGGGAGGATGATGCGGAGATCCATGGATGAAGGGAGACAATCTGGCTCTGCAGTGCTGGCACAGTGAGAGAGACGGTCCCATGGCAGGTGCCTGGCTGGGGAAGTGGGCATATGCCCACAGCAGCAGAGGGGGAACTTTGCGGTGACCTGAGTTACACGCATTCAGTACGGGAGCGACTTGTTAGACACGACAGGGCTGCTGTGGGACGATGCCGAAGCCTCCCGTCCCTGACCCGCCTGGGGGCTTTGTGCCGGCAGTGCCAGCGCTGACATCCCCGCTCAGAACGGCTCCGCCTGAATACACCATACGCGGGCCAAGGGCCGGGGCCGTGCTACTGACCCAGGGCAGGAGCGGGACCCCGGCCCCGGCCCGCCGCCCGCTCCCGCCCCGAGACGAGGCACCGCCTGTGAGGCGGCCCCGGCGCGGCCCGGCCGGATGTGAGCGCGGCGCCGCTTCCTGCGCCCGCAGTCCGCCCTCTCCCTCCCTGCCTTGGGTGGTGCCGCTGCCTCGTCCCCGCTCCAGGCTCAGGGCGGAGGCGGCTGCCGCTCCCTGCTCCGCTCAGCAGCCGCTCCGATGCAGGCCATCAAGTGTGTGGTGGTGGGCGACGGGTGAGTGCGGGAGGGGCCGCTCCAGCCGCGCCCCGGCCCCCGCAGCCCGCACCAAACGGGCCCGGCGGCGCCGAGGGAAGGAGGGAGGGCTGGCCCGGGCCTGCGTCCCGGGAGAGCTGCTCCGCCGGCGGCAGGCCCCGCGCCAGGCGGCGAGGCTCGCTCCGGCCTGGATCGACGGGGGCCTGGCTCGGGTGGGGCCGAGCCGGGGCGGCGGGAGCGGGGCTGGCGGGCCGAGCCGCCGTTGAGTGCCGGCGGGAGACTGGGGCCTTGCCGCGGCCCGCGCAACCCTGCACTGCACCTTTCATAGTTCATGAACTTGGGTGCTGCCTGGGTAGCAAACATAGGCTTCTCTGGGGTTTTACGTTTGCCTCCTTGTTGTTTTATTTAGGTGCCGATATTTTGCTATTATTCATTGTACCTGCATTATTACTGACAAGAGTCCTCCCGAAAACCTTGAGGTTCGCAGGTCTCGTATGTCCTTTTGTTGATTGTTCCGAGGTGAAATGCGTTGCTTTTTCTGATTTCACCTCGTGCTCCTTGTCATCCTTTTTGCTTTTTTCTTTAGGCTCGTACTAAATTCCTTTTTTCGGGGACACATCTGCCTCCAAGATGCAGGCATGCACTACATTTATGTTGCTTTGTAACTTTTCTAGCTGATCCTACATATTTTTCTGCACAATTCCAGTTTATTTTTCTGATCACCACAGCAAGAGCATAGCTGAGGTACTCAGACCTGAATGTGAACTGGTCTTAGGCAGGGACTAGACTTCCCCTTTCTCGTGCATGCCACCCCCTCAAATACACATTTGCGGTGATGCCTTCCAGGTTCCAGCCTGTGAGGGCTAAAGAAGGGAGTAGGAGAAAGCGCAGCCTTACTGCAGAAGGGAGAGGAATGACTGGGAGATCAGGATGCTGGAAATGGAGTTCAGCTGAAGGTTTGCTGTCTTGTGTTTTGCCTTGAGACCAAATCCACAGTGCAGACTAAAAGAAATCGGAAACGCATAGATACACAGGTTTTTATGAATTACAAGCTTCTCTGTTTGGTGGGAAAGAGAAGTCACAGTTCAGGAGGGAAGTTGGATGAGTCAGTGTAGTGGTTCATGACAAAACTTCTCTCTTTTCCAGACCAAGGGGGCCTAATCCAGAGGAAAAGTTGTAATAGTGGTTCATTCTCTCTGTGCTTTCTGTCATCCTGGTATGTGCAGGGGACTGTCAACTCTCTTCCTCTCTTCTGCCATCCTCTCTTACATCAGTCTGCTTGCAGAATTTTGTAGGGGTTATGTATTTCTGCTAGCTATTCAGCTTCACCCAGGCACATCACAGCCAGCTTTCCCTGGCACTTAGTGTCTTTTTCTGGAAGGTTGTCTGCAGTTCACAACTTTTTCCATGATAAAAAGTACCAGCACACTGCTGGTACTCCTCTGTTCTTACAGTGAAGCTCTCTGTTAGGAAATCTACAGGACTGGTTAAAGTCTATGTGCTTATGCTATTGCCAGTCAGCCCTGGCCTGGCCCTTGCCAGCTGCCGCTGCTGGGCTGGCCAGTCCCACCAACCTTTAGCAAAGCTCTGAGCTGGTACTTTTATCCTTCTTCACTAATCTTTTTCCAAACTGACAGTGGTCAATTTTAAAGTCCATTTTTGTTTATGGAGTCTTATTTTTTCCTCTTTGTATTTATTGATACTGAATTCCTGTGTCTGAGGAGCTTGCAGAATTCTGCATTGTTGCACGTGTTTTAACCTCACTTGTTTATCCATTTTGCTAAATTACTATGCATCTGTTGAGTCCAGTACACAACCCTAATTTATTCCCTCTTTTGGTTCATGGAACAACTATATTTTGACCGATGTCTTGCTGAAGGCTGAATGGGTAGGGAAAAGGAGTGGCAGAGAGTAGGGTTAGGAAGCGCTCAGGCAAGGTGGACCTTTTGAGTTCAGGCCATGTCTATGACAACTAGGGAATTCAGCCTGCAACAGGATTGTTTCTCACATGGTAACTTTTTACCTAACCATGTTTTTGGTGGGAGAAGGATGAGTCTTACTGCTCCATGCTGTACCCTTCTTTATGCTTGTCACTCTTACCCTCTGCAGAGCTGTAGGGAAGACCTGCTTGCTGATCAGTTACACCACAAATGCCTTTCCTGGAGAATACATTCCCACCGTGTAAGTAATGGCCTTGGGCTTCATTTTTGATCTGTGTGCGTGTGTGTGTGTAAAAGTTGGGTTTGTATGTGAGGAGATGGCTGTGGCAAGTCAGACTGTGAACTTGACAGGTAAAGGCTGATGCTGTGGCTGTGTGTGTGAGGAAGGCAGATTATCCCCACTGGAACTTTGCTGCAGTATCCTTTCCTGATTCACTGCCCCTTGGAATTCCGTATAGAGATGCGAAGGTCTCCACAAAATTATCACTGATGGGGACTCCTCATTGGCAGGTTTGATAATTATTCTGCCAATGTGATGGTAGATGGAAAGCCAGTGAACCTGGGCCTCTGGGATACAGCAGGGCAAGAAGACTATGACCGACTGCGGCCTCTTTCCTATCCACAGACGGTGAGTACTGGGCTTGAACTGACTTGTAACTGCTCCCTCTCGGGGACAGGGAGGCTCCCAAGGAGAAAAGTCTGAGTTCCTGCAGCTACACCCATAATTCTGGTTGTTTAAGAAATATCACAGCTGATTTTCTCCTAAGAGATTGTCCTGTTCTAGTCCTTTTTTTGTAATGGTCTTTGAAGAGTTCTGGCTGCCCTAGGAAGGCTCAAGTAAAAGGAATGCTGTAGGGCTGCTGTGCAGTATAGCCAGTTCCATATTCCCATTCCCTCTCAGCAGGACTGCCCTAGGAGTGTTTCTGGGTGTAGCAGTTCCTAAGCCGCTGTGCTGCTGGTGAAGCTCTTAGTGCTGTTAAAATGTTTGACTCCTCAGTCTCTTAACATGCAGAGCCCAGCATTGTGAAGGAAGATGTAATCATACACTCAAGGTCCATTCCTTCCTTCTCTGAATTAATTTAACACTCCTAATGGGGAAGAATTTCTTAAAGCCACAGCAGTCCTTGCTTGTGGGAGGAGGTTGTCCTTTTTCAGGCTCTCTCTGCAGCTTCCCTTCACTCTAGCTGTTTATTTCTACAGCTGACCCTCTTGTTTTTGCACAGGATGTTTTCTTGATCTGCTTCTCCCTTGTGAGTCCAGCCTCCTTTGAGAATGTCAGAGCTAAGGTAAAGTATTCTTCTCTTGGGTGAAACACTAGAAGGGAAGAACCAGTGATGCACCCTACCCCACCCAGCACCGCACCTACAAGCCCGAAACTTCAATCACTAATGTTTTGGTGAGGGAAAATCATAGGCTGCAGTTTTTAAATGGGGCTTGCTTTTTATTCATTACTTCTTTGGCTAAGTCATTGCCTTTCTAAATCTGTGTTTTAAGATAAGGGATGTCTTAGAAACTAAAATACAGTTAAGAGAAGCACTGTGTGCAGAGTTGGTTGCCAGTGTCTGTCAGAATTCTGTCTTGGTGCCCTCGTTATTACATCTGCACCAGCCTCTTTTTTCAGAACATACTAGAACTGTAGGCAGCAGTATCCTGTTCAGGTGTTGCCACCATGTCAGTAGTGAACCTCTTCATTCCCAATAGGAATGCATCCTCATGGTTATGGCCATTCATATAACTACTTTTCTTATCATGCCTCTCTGTTTCAGTGGTACCCTGAGGTCCGACACCATTGCCCAAATACACCTATTATCCTGGTGGGCACCAAGCTGGACTTGAGGGATGATAAGGACACCATTGAAAGGTTACGTGATAAGAAATTGGCCCCCATCACCTATCCCCAAGGCTTGGCCATGGCTCGGGAGATCGGTGAGTCTCATGAGCAGGCAGATGTTGGTGGCATTGAACTTCGTGGGTGGGTGAGGGACAGTGGATGGTGGTGGAACTGGAGTGATTGAACTGGGGCTGTCTTTCCCCAGGGTCGGTAAAGTACCTCGAATGCTCTGCGCTGACACAGAGGGGCTTGAAGACGGTCTTTGATGAAGCCATCCGGGCTGTGCTCTGCCCACCGCCTGTGAAGAAGCCTGGCAAAAAGTGTACCATGTTTTGAGGGCTGTGGCCTAGGTGTTGGCTCAGCATGCTGTCATCCTCTGACAGATTACATATTAAGCTGGGTGTTTCTGAAGGGGGCTGGGATGTGTAGGGCCCTTCATCATGTATGAAGTCAGTGTTTTTTAAATGTCTCTTTGATTTAACGTCAGTGTTGATGTGAAGGGGCAGTGGGGACAGGAGACCAACTGGGGGCTATACAGCCCCCAGGGGAGGTACAGCGGGGAAAGCAAGGTAGCTCCTTCAGGCAGCAAGTTGTTTTGGCTCTCCTGAACTTCAAGTGGAAAGGGCCTGAGACATCCATCCTGTTCTGGAAACGCCTGTTTTCAACCTGCAGGTAAAACAGGTAGTGAACATCCTGGTGGGAGTGGGGAGGGAGCTGATTTCAATGGTGCTGAAAGACAAGAATAGCTGGGAGGGTGGTAGGGTCTCCTTGCCCAGCCTGCTGTGGCTAACAGTTAACAAACTGGTGCTCTAGCAGAATGTTCCTGAGACTGTTAAAGAAATCACCAGCCCTGGAAGGGGTCAAAGTAAATGAGAAGCTGAAAAATGAATCATTAGGTGCTTTATTGGGTACTAGCCAAACTCTGTGAGTGAAACAGCTCTGTGCAATCAATGCATTTGCCTTTTTGTGTGTGCATACCCTAGGAGAGCATGGTGCTGCTCCCCCCCATTAGTCTTTAGCAGGGCCTCCCCCCAGAATCCAGTCTCTGCAGAGCAGGGCTGGGGTTGTTGCCTCCATTTTTTTTTTCCTACTAAAGACAACAAAGGAAGCAATGAGGAGTCTGCTAACTTCTTTCCCTTCCCACTGAAAATGCAGACTCTGTGGATTTGGATGGAACAGGGAGAGCTTCTGAAGGGTTGTGGGGGGGGGAACAGGGTTGGAAGAAAGGTCCAATTTCTAATCATCATGTAGAGTGACAAGATAAAACCTTATTTGGTGCAATAAACATTCTCCATGAAGGTGTATGTGAGCTTTATTATATAGCAGCCTTGCAAAGCCGATTTTCTGCCTCATTTCTAGTACAGTATTTAGCCCTGCTGCCCCTCCAGCAAGAAGTCTGTGTCATTGTTTTCTATCCAGTTTACATCTAGGCAGTATTAATACGAAAACAGAGGCCAGGTGTGAAATGCAGGTGTCATCTTAGGAGACAAGAAAGCCCCCATCAATCATCAGTGAGCTGCCAGTTGTCATCGCACTCTTGTCACTCAGCAGGAAGAGAATGCTGTTCACCACATCATCCACCTCTGCAATCAAACACAGAGAACATCTGATGCTCACCTCAAATTGTACCAGAAAAACAAGCACCCCAAAAGGTCTGCCTTTGACCTCTATAGGTAATTAGAGCCAGAAAGTTTCTGCCTTCAAACTCTGCTTGATGAAGTGTCTGGGACAGTGTGGCTGAGAGCTGGACATCAAAGTATCCTTGTGATCAAGTGGTACTTAGGTCACAGCAAACACCCAGTCAGGTTTATGAACAACAGAGTAAGTTCACTTCACCTGTCCGAAGATGAGGCTGTAGAAAAAGTGAAAAGAGGGTTGATTCTCACCCTGTCCTGACAAAATACTGCAGGAATTTAGCCAAAAGGCATTCAGCTGTCATTTTGCCCAGAAACCAGTAACTTCTGGTTGTGATGTCAGTGAGAAGGAAGGCTTGGAGAAAACACGAGCACAGCCTGGGGACAGACCTACATCACTGACCTGCAAACTTTCCCAGGGGAATCCGATCAATCATGGCAGCAGATTTCTGAGGGTCACTCCAGTTAATTCTCCCCATGTCAGTCATAACCACGGTGGGGTTCACAGTGTTCACCCTAATCTGGGACCAGGAGCAATAAACAACCTAACACAACTGCTGTGGTTGTGCTTAGGTTCAGCTTTCACACTTTTCTCTCACAGACTCCTACCTTGTGGGGTCCCAGTTCCATTGCCATTACTTTGCTCAGCATATCCAAAGCACTTTTTGTGGAACCTTTAAGAGGAGGAAAGAAGAGGAGGTATTTAACTGCATAATACCTGGTCTGGAACACACGGCTAGTTGCCACCTGGCAGCTTGGTGACTGTGGGTCTGCAGCAGGTCAAAGCTGAAAGGGACACTGCTAAAGCTGCACACACTTACAATAAACAGCATGATCCCTCAGCGCACGCTTTGATGCCTGGCTGGAGACATTCACAATAGCCCCTGGCACCCCCTGTGCAATCATCTGCCGAGCAACTATCTGGGAGGGGAGAGGAAAAAAAAAAAATAGGAATGCCAGAATCCTAACAAGAGAAATCGTTATTTCACTCCATAGGAATCTTGCTGGGCTATTATGGTAGACCAAAGAAAAAACATCTGAACAAAGCAAGTTCTCACTGCCTCCTGCTTACAAAAGTCAAAGCAAGAGGGTGAAGGGATTGCAGTCTTTTCAACCCCCACAAGGGACACATACCCCTACTATGTGCAACAATTTAGTCACTGCTATTTTCATGGAGGCAGCTGCAAATCTTCCTCACCTGAGAAACATGAAGCACAGCCCCAAAATTCACATCAAGAGACCTAGAAATAAATAAGTCAATTTTAAGTTAGAGAGTGCTTGTAGCCCAGCCCAGGGAGCTGTTTTGGGAGGCAGCAGAAGACAAGTGCTGCTGGTCTCATGGAAACACTGGTGATACTCTAGGACATGGACAGTTGTCAGGAGAGCCAGAATGGTGAGGTGGGATCTCAGCAATGAACCAGAACCGTCCGTTGGCTGCAAGCCTGTTGGTGTGGGAAGGTGCAGGCACACATCAGGCACATTTTGCTCAGGACTCTGCCCTTATGGAGCCTAATGGAATTCCTCTGTCAAAGTTTAAACAGCCCTGAGCCTCAGCCAGGGCAGATGACTCTTAGGTCAAGTAAACCCTTCACACGGATTTATAAAGCAAAGCTGCTGTAAGGTGGGTAGAGGCAGCATTTCTTCTGTTTGCCACATTGTGCTTCCTTAGTGAGGCTTCCACCTGCCAGTTCTGTAGAATGATCTTAGTAGAATCCATACATTTTATGTTCCAGTCACAAACCTTTATTACAGATACTCAACAGCCATTTTTAACATAGCATGACCCATTTTTCCAGAAGGACATGGACTCAAGATAGCCTGTATCCTAAAGCATACTCACAACAAAACTGGAGTTTTTAAGAGAAAAAAAGATGTCACGTTACTGTAGTTAGCAAATTTAATTTCCCACCATGACTATTTTTTGCTTCCTTACCTGGCTTTGTTGTCTCTATTTCTGAATTGTCTTAGCAACAACTGCCTTTCAATTTAACGGAGCTGGAACTAGACTGGAAGCTCTGAGCTTGATGAGCAGCAAAGGCACTCTCCGCCCATGCCAGTGGGACAGCAGGTGCACCCCACCATTCTGGAAGTGACACTACACGTTCTGACTACTCAGAAATGGATGTAAGAGCCAGTGCTTTGTTTCCTTTTGCTGTTTAAGGGGTGAAAGGTGATGGTGTAAAGAATGAAAATACAGTAACAATCGACTAACACTGGGCATTGTTAGAAGTGTACATGTCAGCCTGTCTGGTGTCTGGATACCAGCTGTTGTCTCTGTTCTTTCCAGCTGCTTCCCCTCTAATAACACCCTTTTCTGGAAAGCTCTGCCGCCGTTTTTGACGTTCACAGCCTCGTGACGCCTTGGCAGGCATGCTCGGCCCCAGAGCTCCCCGTGGAGCTGCGGTCCCGCGCGGGCCAGGGCCGCGCACTCACCGCTGCAGGGCCGAGCGCGTCACCTCCAGGAACGACTGCAGCTCCGCCACCGCCGCGTTGTTAACCAGCAGCTCGAACGGCCCCGCCGCGCCCACCGCCGCCTCCACAGCCTCCCAGTCCGCCAGGTCCAGGCAGAGGGTCTCGATGCCCGGGCACTGCGGCGAGGGCAGCCGCCGTGGGCGGGAGGCCGCGATGGAGCGCGGGGCCCTGATGCAGGGTTAGTGGGGCGGGAAGGGCGGCATGAGGAGAGGGTCCGGTACCTCCCGAGTGAGGCTCTCCAAGTCCGCCGCCGTTCGGCTCAGCGCGGTGACGCGGGCCCCCGCCCTGCTCAGCGCCACGGCCACGGCGCGACCGATCCCTGCGGGGAGACGGCGTCAGACTCGGCCCGGCCCGACCCCGCCCGCAGCCCTCCGCCCGCGTTCACCTTTGCCGGCCCCAGTCACCAGGGCCCGCCGTCCGCGGAAGCCGAGATGCGCCTCCATGCTCCGGCTGGACTGTGGCCGGGGCGGGCCCCAGGCCGGGGCGGGTCCGGGCGCGGGGCGGCTCGATAGGGCGAGCGAGCAGCGCGATCTTGCCCCGCTTCCGCGGCCCGACGCTGCACAAAACAGGCACACAGAGGTGAAGTTTCGTGGCTCTCAACTCGTGACTGAAGTATCAAATGAGCGACCACAGAAAACCAGGCTTCTTCTGTCTGACGATAAAAACCTGCCAGCTCTGTCCCCTCGAAGTTCCTGCTGAAGATGACAATTAAAATCCTCATTATCTCAATTCTTTGACTGTACTCTGTTAAGAAGCAGCTGCAAGGATTCTTCTCATCCATCTCTGTTCTCCACATCCCAGTCCTCGAGCTCACTTGCATTTTGGCCTTAGCATCACAAGCCTGACAGGAGGGCGTAGTTTTCTGGATACTGAGAATCCAGATACAGAGCACATGTGAAGAAACGTGACAAAACACAGCCTTTGACATATTTAAATATTTATTTTATAGAATCACTTTATGTATGAAAAAGTAGTTTGATAAAAAAGCTGCATCCTGATAGATCCACACAGGTTACTGTATTCTCAACTCAAGAAACCTTGGAAAGAGCCTGAACACACTGAACAGTGTCCTGTTGCCCTGCAGGAGAACATGGTCCTTTTTAAGTTCCATAAACACACTCCCAGCTTTGAGGGCACTGCCTCTTTGGCACACCTAGTGTAACCAGTGACCACAGTGTGAAACTTCTGCCACTTAGGTTTGCTGCCATCAATATAAAGTGTTGTAAATTTTAAACTGCAGTTTGCCACAATTGCTGTCCAGTCCTTGCTTGGTCTGTGTCATCTTACAAGAGGCTGCTTCCAGTGGAAGGGGAAGAAAAGTTCCAACAGAAGAGTTTAGAAGCAGTGCTTGAAGATAAAATCACCTCAAGAATTCATGAAATTTCACAGTTTTTTGCTACACGATGTTAAAACCAAGAACCTAAGAAGTGTTCAAAAAATATATGGATACCAGGAATCTCCAGAACTATTAATGACAAATAATTAAACCACAGGATGCCTCAATTCTAGTTAGCAGAAGACGTAATAAAGAGGTAGAACCTACTATTCCACAAATCCTCCTCTGTTTTCTGTGACAGGCACACCTGTAACACTGACAGCCCATTATGAAACAGCCAGTGTGCTAGCTGGGCTTTGATCCAGTTCCCTGCAGCTTTCTTATTTCCATGCCTCATGTGTACCTTAGTACACATAATAGAAAAGAGAAATACAAGAATGAGCTGCAGGACTGTAGTAAGTAGCAGTCAGCTTGTTTGCTCCTCAGTGGAACTACCTAAAATCATGCAAAGAGGACAATGTATTGAGGTAAACACTGAAAGGTTTGTTAAAATGCGGGGAACATGGTATATTTCAGGAGGCTGACACCTGTGCTAAATGGCATCCTTGAATACACTACAGGCATTTGCCAGGAAGTAACTAGCTGAAGCCCAGAGCACAGCTGAGCACAGCCATTTTGGGGCAAAACCTGAAACTTCTGCTAGGTCCACAACCAAGCCAGCAATCACAGCTCCAGATCATACAATGGCATGCTATTATTCTTCTCTTAATTTGGCCTCAAACTCCAGCACTAAACCAGCAAGTATTTTTTATAAGAGTAAACTGATTTTGCAAAGGTATTTTTAAATGGTATTCAGGTCAGGTAGGGTTTGCACATGGCCAAAGTCTGGGCTAACAAAAAAGTAAAATGTATGGAGCCCCATTCCTTCCACTTTCAAAACTAAGTTTACTTTCTTTAAAAAGCAGCACTGAATTTCTGCTTGTGAGTGTGCAATCTCCTTTTAGTGACTGCATGAACTATTTGTTGAAACATTAAGGGGTAAAAACAAACACTGATATTGACTACGGTAATTAAAAAGATTATCTGAAGAAGCTGGAGTAACCATGGTCATACAATTAAAGGTCCTCAAATGATACCATCAAAACCCTCCTCGGTGCATTGCAGCTATCTAGCATCCCCCCTCTCACACTGCTTCAGAAACAGGGTGTGTTTTGCCAGCACAAGCTTCTCCAGCTCATGTGACCAACTACCGGCCAACTGGGAGGAACAATTACCATCCTGTCAGGCAAATATTTCTTCAATATCAAATATCAAGGGAATAGATCATAATCATCAACCATTGCAATTCGGTTGGCATGCGAGCCAGGTCTGACAATTACCTCCACAGGAGGTACACATGGATGACAGGGGAGAATGTCCATTGTAAGCAGCTTATCCAGTCCTGAATAAGCTTACCCTCACACAGTTTTCTCATGACAATGGCTTTCAGTCTTGTTTACCCTAGTGATTTCAGGATTTCTGTATTCTGGCCCACTGGAGTTTTAATCTGACAGGCCACAGAAGCTCTTAAATAACTCTGTTCCCAAGAAAGATGAGTGAAAATTTCCCCTCTCTTGTCACCATGGGGACTACAGTCTGCTCTAGCACTCCAGCTTCAAAACAGTGGCTTCTAAAAACCCCTTAGGGTAGTAAGAACACTCACTCCCAGTACAGCATTTGCCTCAGATGTGCCCAAGCACAGGTTCACATGACATCAAATGAAAGTGTAAAGTGACTTATATCACACAGGACTGTGGTCATCTTATGAAGAGCCACTAGACAAAAGAACAAAGATCCTTCTTGGAATGTCCCAGGCTGCAGGCGGACAAATCATACCTTATTGCTTTTCTAAACAGAATCTGTCTACCTCCTTTGTAGATACCATTGGTTGTCTCCCAGAAGAATAAAACCACCAAAAACTCCACAACTCCCACTTTATGCAAACTAGCTACAACACAGGTGTCAGTGGCTGGTCAAGAATTATGACATCTTCTTAGCAGGGCACCAAATAGTATCAGGATAAAGCAGACAATGGACAGATTTAAATCTATATTAAAAAAAAAAAAAAAAAGAAAAGAAAAAAGAAAGCATTAGATCGGAATTCTCCATACATGGAACATACTAGCATTGAATGTGCAGTAGTCTGATGGGGCAGAAGGTGGGTCCACCTGCTTTTGGCACAGAAACAAGAGCTGACATGAGAAAATAACCCCATTAGTGGGTCTGATCATCTTACAGATGACAAACATGAAAAAGGTAGGGAGATCTTGTTTTAGAAGTGAACACTAACCGAGTTGGATCTTGCTGAAGACCAAACACTCCTCCCACACTCACGACATTGTGTTTGTTCTCAGGGTCGCCGTAGCTCAGGGTTACCTGTAAAAACAAATAACTATTCAGAACTTGTAACACTAATGCAGAAAACCAGAGTGGAGATAGCAGGATTATTAATGAGGTACCAAGAAAGTCTCCAAAGATGCTCTCTAATCTGAACATGGATCACATTTGGAGGACAGCAGTTAGTTCTGATGTAAGCAACGTTGGTGCTGAATGGCACTAAGTGTAATGTGGGAGAATACACAGAAGATCTGAAGTTGCATTGCCCTGAAGGACAAGATGAGTTTCAATTGTAAGTTTTGTAAGGACATTAACCCTGCTACTGTCTGTTCCTTCACTAAATAATACGATCATCCTCACCAGACATTGCCTGAAGTCCGCAATAGCAACATTTTAGACCGGAGGAAAATATAAATATTTGCATGTTAAACGGCATGGAAAAGATTGTCATGTTTCAAATCTGGAACAAAATTTAGATCTTTGGAACCCCAGATGAGGGGTTTTCCTCCACACAAGCACTGCATTAGGAATTTTTCAGGTGTCAGGTACAAGAAGACTTATGTTTTCTTTATAACTGTACATTTCCCGGGTTTTGGGTTGGGCGCCTTCATCTCATGGAACCAGTGATCACCAGTGAAACAATGTATTAATGCTACAGTCAAAGTCACTAACATGAAGGAGATAACCTCATGGTGGAATTTGGCCCCAAGTGCACATTTCTGCTGCCTAACATAACTGCCAGAAAAATATAACCATGCAGCAGGCAGGGGCAAAACCACACTCCTGTTTACTTATGGTGCCAAGCAGTGTGATGCAGGCAACAACTGCTGGATGGCCTTGTGGCTCCATCTGCTGCTCGGGAGGCAAAATGTATCCCAGCAATCAAAAAACAACTGGTTTTTCAGAAGCAACTTTAAGTTTCTTGAGATTCAGACAAATTATTCTTAAAAATGATCAAACATTTAATTATGTCTTAGCTAGTGAAGAAGTACTTACTATAGTTGCCATTTTGAACAGCATGAATTAAGACTGAAACTTTGTTAGGCAAAACCAGGAAGACTATTTAGCAAACTTCTGCACTTTCCACTACTGCTACACACCAAAAGTCAGGGTTTAGAAGGAGATGGGGAACACCCTGTTTAGGCTTCATGTAGCAGAATGCGTCCCCAAAGGAGGGGGCAGCTATATGACCTAGTTGGCTAGGGTGAAACTGCGCCTTTTACCTACATGAAGGAATTGAGCAGGACACAGCTCTGAGTGAGCCTGTAGATATCCTTCTTTGCTGAAGAGTGCTAAGTCTACAAAGAGTACTCTTTCTGATCAGACTGAGGTGTAATTATAGGAACAGGACATGAGGCATAGCCCTACCTGCTGCAGCACAGACTCGCCTTGCAGTCTCTGCAGATTTTCCAGGTGGGAATGGAACAACGGGCTGTGTAGCAGCTTCACCTCCAGCAGCCCTTCAATGATGTAGCCAATAGTACAGTCATCGGGAAGACGCACTCTTTCTGCAGTACTAATGAAATTGCCCAGGCTATGACAGAGAGCATAGGAGACAAGCTAAAATGTGTTTTAGAGCCTCCCAACCGTGTATTGATGGAGCTCAGCTAGGAACTGTGCTTACCTGGCCCAGGGACTCATCTTCAGGGCAAGACCTCGGCTGATACAGAACCCAGCTCCCCCTGTGGCAAACCAGAATTTGACGGTTGTCTTCTGAAGAGCAAAAAGAACAAACACACAACAGTTACTGATAATCAGCTTTTTGTATTTGGCTGGGTGGGGAAGGGAACTCAGTGTTCTATTTGATATCATATTACTACATCTGAGTCAGAACAAGGCTACAGATGAATCCCTATTTGTTTAGGCTGCTGAAAGTGCAGCTAGCTCTCTCAAATGAAACTATCTTGAAACAGACAGCAGATAAACCATCAAATTAGCATAAGGAAGGTAGCACACATGAAATGGAAAATGATAGTCCCACTTCTACCCAATTCCATCTGTCCCCTGTTCATTTCAACCACAGGTCATAGACAGCTCAGTGTTACTTAGGATGTCAAAGCTGGTCCATATATATCTCCATGTCCAAGGAGACTATTTTGTTGTGCAGAGTCTTCCCTAACAAGCTGCTTTATAACTGACTTTCTGGCTGGTACATTGATATATCTTTAAAGAGACCTGCCAGTGCAGGCGACCTGGTGAGGACTTTTTCCTTAGCATGTTGAGATATGTTTGCTTCTGCTTCTTGGAAACCTAGTAACCACTTTATACTGGAAAAGCTCCATCTATCCAGAAAACTTTTGTTATCCATCTGAGGTTGGTTCAAGACGATGATGACGTGTGTGATACTGCACTCAAAACAAATAAAAAAACCCCTTGAACTTCCACCCAAACTCCAAAGACCAAAAACAGGAAACACTGTCCCCAAAGCAACCAAAGGAAAAGTAAGAGTCAAGGTGGGGAAGCCCTACTAAGCTCAGTGTAAGGGAGATGACAGCATACGTGAGTAAAGGAACAGACACAGATAGCCATCCAGGAGACAACCTCCATTGTGCATACATATGCATACAACATCAGAGTGAAGGTGCATTTAACACAGCTTCCCGCCTCTAAAAATGACCATCACTAGGTTAATTTCTTGGAGACTAAATCACTTGGGTCTATGGGGAAATCCTATGAATTGTCAAGGTTTTAAAGGCATAGAAGATCAGGATGTCTCTCAGACAAACTGAAAAAGTTTGCTTACTGATCCATCACTTTGGACATGGTCAGCTGCTTCGATGGGATGGTCCAGACTCGGTCGCCCCACATAGACATCCTGGCTGTGTGAGAAGGCAGACAGGAGATGTAGGAGAGTCCGAGGGTTCACATAGTTGTCATCGTCCACATGGCAAAACCATCTTCAAACAAAGCAAGAACAAAGAAATGAGTTACAGGTTTACAACTGCATCATAGTCTTTCAGGCTTGGAGCAGAAAGTATTTCTTATTGTCCCAAATTACAGAACAAGAAAGATGAAAGCACCCACAAATGCTAAGTTCGTGAAGAGGGAACAGAGGCTGAAATTAATAACCCTCTTAGATTATAATCCTTTCCACCTTTCAGATGATGCTTGTTTATAAACACTGCTTCATGCTGTGCTCCCTTTCCTGCACTCATCCCTACATTTTAGCTAATACAGCATTCCTTACTGGAATAGAGGCGGTTACTCAAGTTTCCTGTAAGCAGAGAACTGGAAGAAACAAAGTCAATCAGAACAATGTGTTTCACTTACTTTTGCCCAGATTCCAGGAATTTATCATATTCCACAGACATCTTGCAGCAGAGAGCTTGCCGGGTATGGACAGCAGAACAGTTGGTGTTGATCATATGATCCCCTACAAGAATAGAGATCAGCCCTTTCAGGTTTGAGAAGCATGTGTAGTCAAAAAGAAACTACAAAAGAAGTGCACATTTGGCACTAATACTGTACATCTGAGGTGCACATGATGCACGCATGGAGAAGAAACTGCAGGACAGGCAGGGCTCACAGGTTATCTGTCTGGCATGTAGGCTGCAGAGGTCACAAAATTGTGCAAGTGCATAAAGACAAGCGAGAGTATATAAAAAGTGTAATGAGATGTGTGCAAAGGAAATATCTACTATAACTTTGGAACACATAAACTTAAGCCTACTAACAAGAAGAAAGGGGATGCAAAGGTGAACCTAGTACTCTGGAAGTTCCAGGCAACTTGACCAGGTGTCAATTGCAGAGAAATTTTCTCTATTTTCTCCATCTTAACTTCCCTAATTGCTTGTACAGCACAAAACAAGGACTTCTATAGAAAGTATGAAAGAAACAAACCTCAGTTATAACAGACAGTATGCACCTACGCTGCTACACAGCTCACCTGCCTTCAGGCGTAGCTCCCGATCCTCCCAGTCCGTGAATATAAACGTCTGTGGGAGACAAAAATGGTGTGTCCATATTTAAGAACTTCAGATTCTAATTTTAAATTTGCTCAGTTTCAGTCCGAAATTAGAATGTTTTGTCTGTCTTGGAAATTCATTTCACAGGATCCACTGGAACGGGGGAGGGAGGGTGCAGGGACCTCCAGCAACTTCGTCCCCTGCCTTATTTGCTACGTTTTTTCATTACAAACCAGAAGAGTGTCATTTCAATAAGCAGGCTGCATTTTACCCTCCTTGTCTCAGGGTACAGAGGATTGATTTCCAGACAGAAAGGATTTTGGTCTTTTTTGGAACTACCTCCTCTCTCTGGTTAGGAATCATCCACAGCTGTCAAGCAGGTCAAGAAGAAAGAATGCAAGTCAGGGAGGGAAGTGACAAGTGGTTAACACCGTCTTTTTCCAACTGCTGGACAAAATCCCATTAATATACTTGAATGGACTGAAATTCTGAAACAAGGGAACAAATTTTATGTTCTACAGGAAAACTTAGGCAGCTAAACTACTTAGTCCAAAATATCAGCTTAGATGCATCATCACCAGAAATCTTTTAGTGTTGTGAAAGCACTTTCCACAGTCGTACAAAAATTAGCAAGCCACGTCTGCTTAGACTACCGATCCCATATTGCAGGTAACTGGCTTAATCAGCAAGAAACTCTTTTGGGAGCACGTTCACACCAACCGTTTATATAAGACGACCTTCCACAGTCTTACAAAGTCGCTTTTAAAACAAGTAACAAAAAACTCCGTGAGAGTGCAGCAGCTGCCCTGGAAAGCGCACGGCCGAGGCTCCCGGCTGCCCCCGCCCGCCGGCCAAGTCTCACCTGTCCCCTCGCCTGGGAGATCCAGGTTTGGAGGAGCAAGTCCAGCCGGCTCTTATGGTATTTCCTCGTGGTCTTCACCGCAATAAAGATGTCCTTCAGCTCTAGGCTTTCCCTGGCCGAGCTGCCGGCAGCCCCGAGGCGGCCCCTCCGCGCAAGCTGCGGGCTACCCGCGAGGCCTCCGCCACGGCCGCCGGCCCCGCCGCCCGGCGCTCCGGCAGAGCCCTCGGGGCCCGCGC